>UNPR01000333.1:0-34026 GCA_900536425.1 Hymenoscyphus linearis | reverse complement strand
TACATACATACATACATACATACATACATACATACATACATACATACATACATACATACATACATACATACATACATACATACATACATACATACATACATACATACATACATACATACATACATACATACCACTTACTTACTTCCTCAAAAACCAACACACAGTATACCATAACATACCATACATACCATACCATATATACCATACCATACATTTACAATATCTACTTCCTCCCCCTCCCATCTTCACCCCATCTCCCCATTCACGAAATCAAATAAAACGAAGAAATCAGATACTGTATACTGTATACTGTAAATAAATCTCCCACACCACACCACACCACACCAACCCACACCAAATACCCAAGTTACTAGCTACTAGGAAGACACGCAGAGAATGAGTATGTATGTATGTATGTATGTGTGTATGTATGTATGTGAGAGAGAGAGCAAGAGAGCAAGAGAGAGCAAGAGCAAGAGAGCAAGAGAGCAAGAGAGAGCAAAAAGAGCAAAAAAAAAGCCACCATATGCATGTATATGCCTATATACGTACCGTACCGTACCGTACCACTCAACTCAACTCAAAAAAAAAAAAGATAAAAACCACCAACCAACCACCAACCACCAACCACCAACCACCTCATCTAAAATACAACCCGAGCAACCAACCAACCAAGCAAAGGGCCAAGCCATGCATCACTGATTCCCTTTTCTTCCATTTTTCTTCCATCCCTCTTGACTCTTGACTCTTGATTCTTCTATCCATCTTCTCTGTCACTCCACTCTCCCTCTCCCTCTACCTTCACTCATCAACCCCCCCATCAATCCCACCCTCTAAAGAAGAAGAAAAAAACGCCATTCAATGCTCGCCTCCAAAAAAAACCCCACACGCAAACACAACACCAACCCCAAGATCTTACACGCATCCATCCACCCATCCACCCATCCACCCCGCCACCCGTCCATGCATAAGCATCATCCTCCCTACGTCCATCACCCAAAACTAACTCCTCTTCGGAGGTTTCCGCTGAATGAACGGATCCGCAGCCGCCTTCTTCCTAGGCAGCACACCCGGAGGTCGATTCGACGGTCGTGTCATCCCCGAATTTGGCGCTGACGCAGGAGCGGCCTTCCTAGCCTCCTGCGCACGGAGCGCCGCATCCAGGTCCGGAACCTTGGGATTCTTAGGGGGAATCGGAGGAGCGACCGGAGGAGTAGGAGTAGCAGCAGGCTATGATGTGTGTTAGAAAATGACTTTACTTACTTGTAACTTGTATGAATGTGGAGGAAGAAAGGAAAGGGGAGGTAGAAGGAGACTTTACCTTCTTGTCAATATGAGGTTCCTCGTCTTTGACGGATTCCCTACGTCGCTTTTGTCCGTGGGGATAATCCAGAGGCGCAGGCGATTTCCCAACCATGGACGCGGGTTTAGTCTTACTGCTGACGCTGGAGCTAACGAGACTAGAACTCGAGCTTGTCGATGGCTTACGGGAATTACCAAAGCTGGGTGCGTCTGTCATCTCGACCTCGTGGTCTTCAACCAACGTGACAGGTGGCATTGATGCCGCGGGAGATGGTGCAGCCGATGGCTGGTTACTATTAGATGGTGTAGGCTTGGTGAGAGGTGCGATTGGTTGTCGAGAAGTAGGCTTTGAGAAAAGCTTCAATACATCACCACCCGTGTATTTGTTCCGAGCTTTGGCATCCACGATCAATCGGTTCCAGAATTCACCTTGCTGCAATGCTCTCGAGTCTCCAAGAACCCACAAAGAAGACTTTGCTCGCGTGAGACCGACGTTCATACGTCTAATATCCTTCATGAAACCAATACCTCCAGTAGCTTTAGCTCTGACACAAGAGAATATGATAATCTCCCGCTCACGACCTTGGAAGGCGTCGGTGGTGTTGAATTCAATCTCGTCGAAGATTTCGGGCCCGAAATCTCTCTCAAAGCGAATCTTCAGCTCTATAAGCTGAGCTTTGTAGGTAGTGATGATACCAATCTTGCCAGTGAAATCGTGATTTCGGTAATCTGCTTTCAACCGACGGTAGAGCTGAAGAGCAGCGTTTAATTCCGGCACGTTGATGAAAGAGTGGCCTCTCGAATGTGTAGTCTGTACTCCCTCGACATCGAAGAATCGGTATGGTCCTAGTATCGTGCTTGCATGCCATGGTTGCTGCCTTAATGCAGCCATACCTTCGCCATCCAGGAGTTTACTATTGTAAAAGGCTTGACTGGGGAAACTACTGATATCTGGATGCATACGATATTGTGTATCCAGAAGATGTATATCCCGAGGATGGTTCTTTTGCATGCGGACAAACAAACTTTGTTCATAACCATAACTCTGGGCGGATCTCGAAAGAACGGTTGGAGGTAGTTGCTCTGGATCTCCTACCAAGATACACTTCGAACAACCATATTTTAGGGGGATGAGCGCGCTCAATTCGATACATTGAGCCGCCTCGTCAATAATGACCGTTTCGAATTCCACATTTATGTTGCGAAACATATCATGTCCACTTCCACTGAGTGTAGCACATACCACGTGGGCCCCGTCCAAGATCTCCTGTTGATAACGTCGTCGGTTGATCTCATTTTGTCTTGAACTGGTGTTCCCTTTCTGCTTGTCCTCGTCAATCTTGTTACCAATTTGTGCTTGCTTGCGCTTCAGCTCGTCAAATTTCCGCTGAAGTACAAGTTCTCCTGACTTGTCTCCTTTCTCTCTCGCCTCTGCCATTTGCGGTCGGATCGCATTAAGCTGCTCTTTGATTTCACCAGCTTCTTGATGGAGCTTATCTCGGTCTTGAAATAGCTTGTTCTTCTCACCGTCGTCTCCTTCAAGCTTCTGTCGCACTAACTCGTCCAACATAACATCCTTGACATCTGTGTTAATGGCATCACTTCTTCCGATACGAATGACGTTGATTTTCTGAGGTTTTCCAGGTCTCCCGTCCAAAGTCCTAGTCACAATTCCTTTCTTGAGACGGACTACCAATTCGTCAACTGCTGCGTTACTAGGTGCGCAGATAAGAAGCTTCTTTTTAGGCATGGTAGATGGCGGGGCAGCAGCAGCTCGACCAGTTGCCGGTGCAGCAGCTCTGGATTGGGCTGCCTTCTGCTCTGCCAGGCTTTTCGTCAAAAGCGTTCCTACCATAGCAATGATGGTTTTGGTTTTGCCGGAACCTGGCGGTCCTTGAATTAGGGTGAAGCCATCATTGTCATCGGCAGAAAGTATGGCTTTAGCCTGTCCTGGATTGAGATCATACGTTGATGAAATCTTTGATATGGAATCGGTCGAGTACTTTTGCAGTGGAGAAGGTTTCGCCTCCAGGACCTCATTACACAGATCATAGTACTCCAAACTGCTCAAAGCAGCAAATTCCCGCTGAGTAGTTGTCATATCAGCAATCTTTGCAGCATGGATCTTGCTGTTCATAGTGAGAGATTGGAGCAGCGCTTGGTTGATTGAGCGGCTCACTTGCAATGTACATTCAATGATGTCTTTCTTCCGGTTAGTTCGACTTACTCGAGCAAGACAGTGAGGCGCATCCGGGCTATTGATTGGATCCGAACTTTTGGAAAGAAGCACAATGTCTCGTTCAGCAAATTTCCGGTCCCGATCCATTGTCATGGGCATCTTGATACTCACTTCCATGAATTTGTCGACAGACGATCGATTCAAGACGGTAATTTCGATGGGCTTGGAGTTGTTCTCTTCCTTTGCGGTGACCAGAGATCGCCATACTTCAGAGATAAGCAGGGGCGTAAAGGTCTTCTTGTATAGGTCAAGCTCAATGAAAGAGTCGGCAATCTTTCTGTATTCAGAGCTCGTAGGGGGGGTGTCTCCAGGGTGGAAAATATCCCAATCCAATATTTCAGTGTAGAGCTTATCCATATTGGGTTCTACTCGAGCGCGAAGATCTTTGGCGGATCTTTGTATCTTTGTCTTACGAACAGGTCCTTGCTGCATCTGTTTTAATGCGAGCCTCTTGCTCTCCTCATACTCTGAGACCATCTTGGACTTTTGCTTTCGGGTCTTGATGAGGGCACCCGTCTCGTCTTCATCGTCATCATCACTCTCTTCCGAAGACGAGCCAACCATTATTTCATTACGAATTGGGGCATGATCTTTACCGACAACTCCACCGAGATCTTTCAGTCCCGAACCTTCGCCACGAACCCCCGCAGGAGCACGAAGAGCCTTGGCCCTTGCTATAGCTGCCTCTTTATCACGTTGCATCTGCTCCTGGGCCTTCTTGCGCTTCTCCATGAATGCGCTGTTGTCAGGTGGCGGGGGTCGTGCCACAACTTTTTCGAGACGAGATATGCTATTACGGCCGAAATCCAACGTCCTCTGCCTGGAAGGCAAAGTCGGTTCGTGAACTCTTCCATCTCCCGATTTTGACCATGAATCAATGGTACTCTGTTTTCTGGGCTGTAATTTCACTACTGGTGCCTCAACAATTTCAATACCCTGATGTTCTTCCAGAGCTCTTTGCAGCTCTGCCTTTTGTAAATTCGTCAGATTGGTTTTCTTGAAGTCTTTCTGATTTTCTCGTTTACAGGCTGCTTTGATGAAATCAGAAGCAAAGGTGTCAATCTCCAGGTTAGATTCTCCCAGGCAGCGCAAAAGCTTTCCTAGGAGACTAGTAATTGTGCTGATAAGCCAAGAATCTCGAAGTCTCAACAGCCCTGTCAATCCGTTGACATGCCGGCAGATCACTCCCAAAACTCTTTCTTTGGGAGAGCCTGATTTTGAGGAAGCGTTATCGTCGTCTTCAGCAGCGGAATCCGACAGTGCAGAGGCGAAAACATTATACTGGTCAAAGAGCTGTTCTGCATACTCCATTCCATCGCGGCAGAAGTCTTGCATGTAAGATGTGGGTTTATTGACTCTGGGAGCCCATGATTCGGTTGTAGAGAATGCCATGTCCATTAGTCTCCATTGATGAAACCAGTAGGTCCATATAGCAGTCCGTTCGACATCCGTAAAAGTGTCGGTTCGTAGTTTACCCGTGCTACCACAGAGAGCATTCAGTATCTCACGTCCGATCTTGATGGCTTGCGGGACTGGAAAGAAGGTCTTTGCTTTCGTGATTTTGATAACAGCCCACGTGAGCGAGTTCAACGTTGGAATGAAAAAGTCTCTTAACAGTACTTCTATCGCATCCATCTTGCCCATTTCACCAGTGGCACTCTTGATCACCTCGACAGTAGCCTCGTAGACGCCATCATTAGCAGACACAAGAGCTGCAAATAGTGGGCGAGCAGTCAATGACGCCTGACAAAGCTTTTGCAAATCCGCAGACTCAAAATCACTCAATCTCTCCAGCACTCTTGAAATGTTGTCCATCAGTTGGTTGAAATCTTTGTTGTACTGTGTATGATCTCTGGGTAAACCAAGGTCCTGTTTGTTTACTGGCATGATCTCGTCGAGTCCAGTTAAGCAAGATGTGGCAATCAAAATGCTCTTCGCCAATTCTAAATCTCCTGGGCGAAATATAGCAAGTACTGCCTGCCATACAGATTCAGAATATGTTCTAAGACCTCGCTGAATAGGTGTGCCTTTCTGAAGTGCAAAGAACTCGGCACTCATAGCTTTACAGTCAAGTGCCAGTGCCTCTTTTATCACTAGCATTCCCAGTGACTTCAACTCTGGGCTGTCCTTATCATCGATATCTGCACACCCGGTAATTATGCCTTTGTACTTGTCGACTAGTCTCATAATATCATTGATTACGAGCAGCGAGGTTGAAGGGTTTACCTGGTATTCTGGATTAGTGAAAGTGCACAGAGTTGCTTTAATTGCCGTCAGTCCTGCCCGGCAGCAAGCTATCTTGGCGCCCTCACTCATCCCATCTTGTCGCTCAAGCAGGTTAAGAAGAAGTGATCGACATGCATCGTACTGGTGAACAGCATCAAGCGACTCAATGAAATGGGGGATCCATGAGACCGCTGGATTATTCTCAAAATCTTCCAGATTCTGCTTGTTGTTGAGCACCTTCCCAAAACCCGGGCTTTGAAATATTTGTTCTGCAACAGTGGCAGGTGATATCGTACCAAGAGCAGACCAAAAGGTCTTTGGTGACTTCTTGAGTAGCTGAGAAAATGCTTCAAGAACGTGTTGCACTATATCCTCAGAATCCTGTGCGAGATGTTGAAGACCGAGATGGTAGATATCCGGTTGCACCTCCATCCCCCGTAAATCATGGGTTATTAAGTCATGATCCATCTTCTCCAGGATCAAGAGAAATCCTTTCCAAAATCGATTTATATCAGCTTTGTCAGCGGAAAATTGTGAGACCTTCGCAATCGCCTCGGAAAGTGCATCATGGGCGATCCATTCAAATTGCTTTTTGGTAAGTAGTCCACCATCATGATTCTGCCAAGCGGAATTAGCAAAACGCGAACGTATCGTGTCATTCTGAAAGAGGAAGCGAGTGGAGGCTGGAAGAAGATCGCCTAATTTGAGGACCTTTCTATGCTGAACTTCTGAAAAGACATAGTTGAAATTGTGCACAAGAACCTCTTCCGAGGTATGGTATTCAACACAACATAGTGCTTCAAAAAGGGATAAAAGAGTTGTGGAATCCTGTTTCCCAAGAAGTGAACTGGACCGCTTTTCTGGTTCTACAGACTCGAAGATTTTCCTGGCCGAACTCAGACCTCTCTCTATTCTCTTGAAATCGATAACGTTGAGTCGACTAGCAAATAAAGAAATCGTTTCATCGTCAAAATCCCTATGATAATATCTCAGCATCCTGATCTGCCAGACATGGCTCTACACTTACTCGGATAGTTTTTTAAGGAATGCTTTCCTACTCATATGCCAATTACTGACACATTGGTCACAATGTGATAGCAAACTCCCCAGACCGCTCACATAAAAGGTGCGCGAGTCTGGCGCTTCATTCTCGTCCAACCCTAAGATAAGTGAAGCTCCAAATGCAACTTCCTCCCTCAACTTCCCATCTGCAATCGCCTTTTGTTTCTCAGCCGCCGTAAAATCCTCCTCGTCTTCGTCTGGATTGCTATAATCGTGGGTGTCTTCGGGACCCTGCATCGGGCAGAACCAATGTGCTTCGGGAGGAAAAGCTTGGAGCTTACTGTAAAGCTGAAGTTAGCAACTTGTGCGGCAGAATTATGGAAAGTTGAGTTCATACGTTATACGCTCCTCCAGCTCTTCTCGGGGATCCATGTCGTCAGACATACTTGTCCAGGCTCCTGCTCGCAGAGAAATACCTTGGTGTAAATTTGCTAGGTCCCTTGCTTTTGGAGAATCGTTTGAATTATTAAAGGCCTTGCGCCCAGCATTTGTTGTGCGCAGAAGAGGTGAGGTAGTATATGCACGAAAAGGAACTGCGTGAATTCAAAGACAGCTAGGTATTCAATTGGCAATTCACAAATGTTTGGCACTCAAAAGCTCAAGCATATGCTAGAATAAGGGCGCGATCTTTGCGTTTTGAAGGCATATACCTGTGGGCTTCATGCGCAATGGAACTTGTGCGAAAAGGTATGGAGGAGTGAATATTTAGCCTTGGAAGGCTGGTAATGGAGGTTGATTGTCCGTCGCTACGTTCGTCATTCGAGTTGTCTGGCAAGGTGAGAAGGAGCTATCGTCGAGGAAAGTATGGGAAGGTTGAAAGGCTGGGAAAGGGGAGTTGTTGAGCTATGAAAGGTTGATGCTCCAAAGGCTTCGAGCTTTGTATTTGTAAATCGGGAAGAGAGTGAGTGAGTGGTTGCCACTTCAAACAGGTGGCAATGATTGGAAGAAGGAAATGCAAGTTCTATCAGTAAAGAAAGACGCCAGTCAGGGACGAGAAATTATTAAGGCATGGCGTATGTGTACTTCAACCCCAGAAATTCTAGAGTGCTCCTGTTCCTGTCGTGATAAATCTATGGACTTTCAAGGATTCAAGGGCGTCGGGTCAACAGGTCTGCACGGCCCATTTCATCGGAGCCTCACACGCAAGGCTGAGAGACCCCTCGTCACAAACATTTTTATACAGTCAAGTTAAGTTTTAGAAGTTTATTTTTTATGTGGTCTATATTAGGTAGCTATCTAGTATTTAATTCCTATTCCATGCAAAAATAATAATTAATTACTCTAACTTTTGATATTTCGGTTCACCGTTCTGGGATCCATAGCGTACTCATACATCTACAAACTCACGTCATACCATTGAACCAAATAATCCCAAATTTACCGTACTCGAGTACATATCTGTTAGTCACTTTTCAACCATGAGAATACTTGGTATATTATTAATATCAAGTAAACCAAAACTTCAAGCCTCACCACCCTACCTTCAAGGCTCCATCACAACAAAGCACTCGAAGTAAATATAGACGGCACACATACGAGTTCATTTTTGTGATTGAAATTATTTGCACTCTTATTCTCTATATACAGAAGGGGGGTGCCTCCCAAAAAGAGATCAGACCCAACCCAGACATCTCCATCATCCATCCTCCATTCCTCCATCCCTCCCTTCCATCCATTCATTCATCACACCCTGAAAACAGGAGTAGTGAGATTCTAATATTTCCATTCCCCCCCTTAGTAAAATAAACGAAGAAGCATAGAAGAGATGTAAAAAAACAAAAAAACAAAAAACAAAAAACGAATCCCTATAATAAAAGTCCCAGCCAGCCTCCAAAATTTCCGGCTTTATAAAACTCCTGAAGAACGCCCAATGCAGTTGCTACAGCTACAGCTACAGCTGCAGAACAAGAAAACTGGAAAAACAAAAACTGTAGGTACGGGCAACCCCGTCGTCGTGTAGATCGCTCATTGCAGATCATTATGCTGAGAGATCTTATGTAAGAAGAAACAAAAAGAAAAAACAATGTATTGTACAAGTCATTTCGCTAATCAACTTTTCAAGAAACGCAAGCAACGACGGCAAACATTAAGGCTAGCTCATCCTTGGCTCATCCTACTTCTTACTGGAACGATACCTGACGCACTTGATTCCAGGCGAGTCAGTAGAGCAGCCGAGGTGAAGTCACGGCTTGCTTCGAATGATGGTCGACAACGGTCCATCGAGGCTCGCATTCGATCGAACGATGGTCGGGCTCTGTCAATTGATGGGCGGACGGCATGTGTGGGCGCCGTCACTTCGATTGATGGGCGATGGCGTGTATATTCGGTTCCATCGCTACCGTTCTGGCTTCGTCCGGCATGGTGGGTGGTGGCCGCGGTTGGAGTTACTGAAGGAGGGTAAATGGGTCGTTGATCTTCATCAAGGCTCGGATAATAGGTGTGCTTACTCGTCTTGGGCAGGTCAGAGGAGCATGTCGATGGCTCCTTTGAAACAGACTCTTCGGCAGCAATGACAGGATCGTCGAGGTATTTGAATTTTCCCTGTCGAACTTGCTCACGGATAATATCGACATCGTATGGAAAGTATACCTTTTGTACGGCCTTGACGGCAAATCTAGGGAGGAGAGAAAGGATGACGGCCAGAGCTGTCACGGCCCAGAACGTAGGCTGCGAGAAACATTCTGATGCTGCCTTGTAGAAGTACCCCGAGGCCGTGAAGGAAGAATAGACACCGGTCCAAAACCAAACAAGGAGAATACTGACAATGACGAGGAGAAGCATCAACCAATCCCATCTGTAGGAGTTTAAGAGAATATAGGTGTTGATAGCAATGATGGTTGCGGGCCCGACATAAACACCAAACCGTTCTCGGGAAGCAATGTCCAAACCATTGTGGGTAATGAAGTTAGCGGGACGGAAGAGGAGCCATGAAACGAAAAAGCAGACAACCGATTGATAGAGTCCATCAGCCATGTATAACCTAAGGATTGTTAGCACGAAGTGTGATAAGCCTGAAGTCATACGTACCAAAACTTCAGCTGTGTCCATTCCTTGCGTTCAATACCTTTCCTGTACAGTTGTGGAACTGCAAGAGACACTTTGTCGCTTACATCTTGGTCCAAAACACCCATGAAGATGATTGGCAGAGATGTAAAGGCCAGATTGAACAGCAGGATGTAGCTGTAATCGTATAGGTAAGTCATATCGAAGTCGCAGAAGATCTGGTACCAGAAAATGGTAAAGGTCCAGATTACGTTCTTGTAAAAGAAATTGGCGATGGTTTCCGCAAGTCTTCGATAAGACCAGCGACCATGGACAAGCACAAGTCTTTGCAAGAATCGAAATTGGCCGATGGCATAGTCAGATGACATGACAGCTTGACGACCTTCCTCTCCAGCAATACCTACCCCGATATCGGCCTCCTGGATCATGGCAACATCATTGGCTCCATCTCCGATCGACAATGTCATAACATCCAACCCATTCTTGACCATTTGAACCACAGCAGCCTTTTGGGCAGGACTAACACGACAGCATAGAACAGATTTGCACTGCTTGCAGAGTAACAAGAAGCGTTGTCGTAGCTTCGGATCCAGTACCAGCTTGAGAGAGTCACCATCGATAACGATGGCATATTTTGGGGCTGGGGGGTGGTGACTTTTCCGGGCGAGTTTGAGCTCTGCATCAGATCCGGTCATTCCGAAGGTTTGGAGATGTTTGTCTAGTTCAGCTTCAGCCGTGGCAACTTGTTCGTCCTCAATCTTGAAGACAATAAGTTCCATGTCGTTGTTGAGAAGATTACACGAGAAACCAATGTTGATAGCGGTTTCTACTTTGTCGCCAGTCAAAACCCAAAGCTTGATACCGGCCTGCGCGAGGAGAGCAATAGTGTCAGGTACACCTTCTTGTAGACGATCTTCAATGGCCGTTCCTCCGAGTAGTGTCAAATTACGTTCAATCTGGTCGGATACAGCTTCGAGCTTCTCTTCGCGATCCGTGATAGAAGATGAGGCGATTTCGTGTTCCTTGTTCCATTCCTGGTACTCATCTTCATCCAGCTCTTTCTGGGCTATGCAAAGTGTTCTAAGACCTTCACGGGCAAACATCTCAAGATGCTCGGCCGTCGCTCTGCGCAGTTCTTGTTGCTCACCAGGCTTCAGACGAGAGTAGATCATGCTGTCGGCTCCCTTGCAGAAGAGAATGATACGGTTATCTGGCATTCGGATAATCGCACTCATACGCTTTCGGGTGGAGTTGAATTCGAGGGTATTAAGAACTTTGTAAGACCTATCTTCGCCTTGTACATTCAAGCGAATTCCATCCTCTGAGTCTCCAAGAACCGTGTAACCGCAATCTCGGGCAGTGGAAACCAACGCAGACTCGTCGGGCGATTGGGCCTTGAACTCAATTCGGGGTGGATCGCCTGGCGTGGTTTCGGCTATGACTGTGTGGCAAAGTGCGAGAGCGAGCATGAATTGATCATTGGCAGCCTGTTGCTCGGGGGTCGATTCACCAGCCAGGTCAGATACAAAATCGGGGGCAACAAAAGTCAAATCATCATCGTGAAGATAGGGGTTGTTGTGTAATTTTCGAAGATCGCCCAACATCTTGATACGTGCTTGTAAGATTTCTTCCCGAACCCGAGCACCTTCTACCTCGACATCAATGCCTAGTCGTTTTTGCATGCCAGCCTGGGCTTCCGTATACGCTTCTCCGTACGGTATGCCATTGACGGTTGCCTTTTTAAACTCCATGACGTTCTGGGTCAAGGTGCCGGTCTTGTCGGAAAAGATATACTCGATTTGTCCCAAGTCATCTGAAATGTTCCAGGATTTAGGGGTGCAAGGATAATCGATCGGCTCATAGTACATCTCAGTGTCGCTGTAAATGAAGAATGCCTGGAGCGTTTTGATGATCTCCAGGGTGATGTATAACGAAATGGGAACCAAGTTCTGGAACAAAATCAGGGCGGCCCAATATGTGATAAATCCATCCATAGCTGGGCTTCCTCCAACAGATCCAAACTCGAACCAGGCGATTGTATTGTTGCCGTCTCCAAAAGCGATGCCCTCGATGACTCCTGATACCGCACATATGACCACAAGGATTATGAAATTGTAGATGACGTTCCAATTCAGTTCACGGGCAATACGAGATCTTTTGCTAGGGGTAATACCAGCATTCATCATAATTTTCGTATCAAATCCAGTAAAGACAACAACACCCAGAATCCAATCAGTGTTTCTCAAGTTGCATCCTCTCAAAAGTAGGTTGTTGATTGAAATAGGCTCAGCCATTGATTGCTGGGTATCATGTTGGGTCCATCTGGCAACTGCGCTGTATTGGTAGAGGTTGGCTTGCGGAGGTTCGCTTTCAATCTGGAATGCCGTTCTCTCACAATCGCGTGCATGTTTGATTTTTCGACCACTACGAAGAGCATGTCGCACTTTCAAATTCGTTTCCCCATCCAAATTCTTGGTCTCCACGTAGCAAGCTCCATCAGGGTCGGATGTAGACAAAATCACCACATCTGCGGGAATTTGATCATCGTTATAAATTCGAACAAAGTCACCCACCTGCACGTTCTTCCAGTAATCTTGGTGAAATCGGGCCTTGCCGGTTATGGACTTGTCAGGGTCAATTAGACTTCCGAAATGTCTTTCAGCGGGACTTTCATCGCCCCCGTCGTAGGAGAATGCGGTCTTTGGACGTTCTAGTTCTGGCACCTCCAAGCCATCCGTTCGAGGTAGTGGTGAGGGAACTGGAGTCATTTGAATTTCCTCTCTAGCCGAAGCGAAACTCGTCCGGTGGGTGTTTGTTGAGAAGGCAGAGACGCGCCTCGGGTCTACTGTCTCGATCGACCCTCGGGGTTCGTCTAGCCCTCGATCATTTCCTTTGTCGCCCGCGGACTTCTTTCGAGATACCTGGTTAATTGTCTTCGTGAGCCAGCGGGTAGTTCCCTTCTTAATTCTCCTCCACAGCGAAATATCATCCGCGCTAACATTAACGTTGTTCCAATCCACTAATCGGTGGATGGGTGAGTTGTTCAATTCGTTGTCAAGAACCGTCCGTCTGTAATCCTCAATAGCATCTTTTATGGCGGTAATTACAACAATCACTATCAAAGGCACCGCGTTCAGACCCGGGTTTGAAGCTCCAAAAATACTAAAGAACTAAAGACACTGTCAGCTAAGCTTTCTGTTGTCACCATAATCAAATCTTACCGCCAGGATAATCAGGAACAAGAAGTAGACGTTCGCAATATTATGGAATTGATACCATATGTTCTTGGGAACAAAACTCAACGGCGTGTATTTTGCGGTTCTGATCTTGTTCCTCCGGTAATGTTTCAAAGGTAATCCATCCTCATCGACAGCGTCCGGTGGTAGCGGAGTGTTGAATAAAATGGTTCGCGGCCCTTGACCATCTCGATCATTGTCTCCATCTTCTTCCGGCGGTGACTCTTCTGGCTCTTCTTGAATTCCACCAAGATCCGTTCCCATTGAATCCCCTCCGCCGGAATCCCTCTTCTTTTCGCTGTTGGAACCTCGATGATGCAGTCGATCAATGATTGACGTTCGTTTTCTCGTTCCCGATTTTCCCTTTACCCTCTGGGTAGCCCATCGTAATCGTTTCGTTGGTAAAGGAGCGTCATCTGGCTCTTCAACGTCCGGGACTGGAGGAGAAGGCATGGCGTCAACGGGTCAGGGTTAACTGAGGTTGGGCGAGGCCCTCGCCTGGAGTGCTAAACCGACCTCCAGTTTTTGGACAATTCAGAATGGGATTTGTTCGTAAATTCAGTACTTTGGTCGCCGAGGTCGTCAACACGTTAGAATGTCGTTATTATTGTTTTCGTGGAAACTGAGGCTGAAGAACAGGATCAAAGGAGGTGATCCTAATACTGGGAAATTTCGCGGCTAGGCCAAGGTGGGTACCGGAAGGCACGGATAGCAGCGCGCAGAAGCGGTCACGTCGGCTCGTTGGTGTCTTTCTTGGGTGCAGGAAGAATTGGCGAGTGGTGAGTGGTGGTGGTGGTGGTGGTGGTGGGTGGAGGTATATCCTCTATGACAGCCAGCAAGGTTTGGCTTGCAACAATTGGTTTGACTGGCAAAGATCGTTCGGATATCGGAGCTGAGGGAGGCAATTCCAGCTTCAAATTGGGCTGAAGGGGTGATAGAGTACGGGACGACGGGCACTAGCGCCGACCTGCTTATTCAGAGTGTCGCGCGACTGAGAAGGGCAACGCCGACGGACGCGCGGGAGCTTGGAAGGGTGGAAGGGTGGAAGCGCAATCAATGCCCTAAGCCTGAAGTATGGGTTGGTGGTTGACAGTAGTGTAGTACCTAGCACTGAAGCAGAAGAGCATGTGCAATTATGGTGTGTAATGAGCGTGTGGTGGTGGTGGTGGTATGGTGTTGGTGTTGGTCGGTGGTGATGGTGGTGATGGTGGTGAAGGTTGATTGAATTAGACAAAGGGGGTAGGTGAAAGGGGGTAAGGGGGTAGGTGGTGAACAAAACTGGTGATGGGGAAGACTGAAGACACGATAGCAAGGAAGAAGTTTCAGAGAGAGTAGTAGTGAACGTGAAGTGAATGAACCACAGTGCTGGCTTTGGTGGGTTGGGTTGTTGGAAGGATTTCAAGTTCAGGCTTGGGCTTGGGGTAGCGCCTTGCAGCAGCACAGGACGGGTAGTGCAGTAGTGCTCAAGTGCTCACCCAGGGCAAAACTGACCAGGTGTTCGGTGGTTGGGTCGGTGGGTGTCGGTGGGTGGTGGGTGTCGTCGGTGGGTGAACTGGAGACTGGGTGGAGGAAAGAGCGGACCAGTACAGTGGTGTGCATGGGCAGTGCGCAGTTGCGTCTTGGGCGGGCTGCAGCATACCAGTACCAGCGTAGTGTTTGGATTCATCAGCAGCAGCGGTAGTGGCAGTGGCAGTGGCAGCGGCATTGAAGGCAGCGAGGCAGTCTCAAGTACGAGTACAATAACCAACTACGTACAGCACAGTGAGACCACCACATCCCGCAAGCCTCGACTCTCGAGATCACCGACGACCGACGACCTACGAGTACGGACCCTACGGACCCTACAAACCCTACCTGCAAGGTTTTACTCCTGCCTACGCGAGAATGAGGCGTAACTGACTGCTGGGCAACGTCAAGAGCTTATGTTGTATCAGCCTAGTATAAGTGCCATGAGTGGTGGACACGACACCATGCGCTACTATCTCTGGCTGCCGGTCAACGGTGTATAGCTATACACCTGTAACACCTGTATAGCAACAGAAATAGCTACCTAGGAACTGATCTAATCACTATTGACCAGATCGGAATCTCTCGTCTCTACTTGTAGGGCCAGACACTCCGACACTCCAGCTATTCTGGACCACTGGACCACTCTGCTCACTGTTCATCCAGCACTGTGCTCAATACTCCACCACCAGACCCTCGAATCTGAAGGAACAGAGGCTCATCGACATCGACGGGGACCATCGATACCCTGAAAATAGCCCTGTAACAGCCTCGACAGGCAACATCTTACAAGCTATAACCTCTCGGCACGGACTCATGAGATCTCCCTCGGGATTCGGTGCCTCGCACAGATATGATGCTGGAGGGTGCAGAGTCTTGCCTGTCCGCCAGGATCGATTTTTGGTTGGCGACAGCCGTGGCACAGCCTCACAATCACTGGAACACTGGAACTCTTCAAAGTCTTGATCGCACCATCATTACTCAGACTATTGCTTGCGGCTTTGTAACACGAAAAAAAACGAACCGCACGGGTAGTAGATTTCTGTTACCGAGATCAACATGGCGGGGTAACTCTGCCATTCTGGTGACTGGGACTGGTCAGTGATCACTAGCGGTCACGACTGAAAGTGGTCGCATGGCCATGATATCTGGGTATATTGAAAGGCAATTAACCCCAAGAAGGCCGAGAATTCTTGAAGGAAGGTGCATTATATTCCGAAATGGGCCTTTCGCTACAGCTGCCCCTTGCGACGGTGGGCAATTCTTTTCCCCCCTATCCAAGACTTGCCCAGAAAGTCACCGAGGGGGCACATGGAAATTGCGACAGCCATCGCCCTGCCATATCTGGCTCAATTGAATTATCGGTACGGCACAACAAATGCATATAACTTTATCCTCGTATTCCAGTCGAGCAAATATTTTACGAAGCGGCTAGAAACCAAAGGAAGTGAAGTTCAATGCTTCCATCTATTAAGCGTATTAAGCGTCTGGCCGGAAAAATATAATAATTAACGTATGGAGTGCTCGAGTACTGGAACCTCGGGTAAAGAACACACGCGCTCGAGAGTCGAGAGTCGAGACACGTCGAGGGTGTATCCACAATTAACTCCGGATGGTTGGAAAAAGAAATAGCCATACGTGCTACATGTAGCGTTCGGGACTTTCATAAAACCGAGTCCCGCGCCAAACAAAACACACACTTCAATTGGAAGTCTGGGATTTGGTTATGACCACAAACCGATACCCGGAAACACCTGTCATCTTCCTCACTCATTCTGACAAAGGGAATCTAAAAACATGGGCGGCGACCGGAAGAAATTTAAAGTCAGCTTTCGTGAGATCATCTACTGAGAAGCCGGTTCTAATTACAGATTCCAACGTCAATTTGATCAACAGTCAACACGCTACGACCCTACGATATAGAAATAAGAGAGTTTCATTGGCGAAGGCTGTACTGACAGTACTGTACGTACTTCGTATAACATCATGTTTCATCCTTCTGCAGGCGAGAAGGAAAGAATCCGGAGACTACTGTCCAAACACTCCGTTTGGGCAGTTCGTACATGACATGTACTGTCATGTAAGAAAAGGTAAAAAGTTCAGTTGACAAACAGACTGTCTCATCACTTCTCTTCTTAGACCCTTAAATTACTTGTATCAAATATAAAAATGAATACCAGCAGCCAAATATGGACGTATTCGTAAAAAGAACTTTTAAGCATCGGGTTGCATCACTTCCCGTCTACGTAATCTAGATGTTACTTAGAGACCTATAAGAGCTGTATTAAGCAGCTATAACTTCCAGCTTCATCCCTCAAGGGGTGTCTTCGAGTAAGGTTCATCTTATGAGCTTGATGCGATTAATTGAGCCTCCTCTGACAAAATCAATTTCCTAACCTTAAATCGAAGGCTGAAAATAGTAATCATTCCCCTGCCTTGGATTTCAGGTACAGTGGTAGTATTAGTCGGCTAGGTACTGTGCATAGGTAGATATTACTAAAAATGGTGTACATGTTTCTGGGTATCATTTGATAGATGTTCTAGAAAAGTATGTAGTATTCTATTCACTCGTGATCTATTATAATTTCCCCTAGCAAACGAGAAAAGGTTGTTTGGTCTAGTCTCTCACGCGATCACTACTAGTACATAATGATTCAAAGAATTAAATACCTCGAACTGATTTCACACATGATTCTCGAAAAGAAGAAGGAGTGAAAATCCAAACCATTTGTGAACGTTCTTCCATCGAAAACCTCCAAAGTTGTCATCGTCATTCATCATTTCTCTCGCGTGGGAGAGGGTCGCGAGGTCCAGAAGACTTGGCACCCATGACGGTGTGTGAAAGCCGACAATCCACCCAGGTACAGCAAGGTACACAAAAACGAAAGGAAAAGCCTCCCTATTCCAACCCCCTCAAGCCCACATCTACAGCCCACGTTACACGCATATCGTCAGAGGAAAGGGCAAAGGCAACGGGAATGAAATGAATGACTGCGAATCCGCGACTGCGTGATGGGAAACCTCGGCGTTCTGTCGCCAGGAGGAAGCATAGCTGTAAGCCTCAACCCCTCTGAAGCTGCCCACAGAAGCTCGCTGCTCTGCATGCCATGTCTTGGCTGGCCCTCTGCTATCATGAATCATGAGCGCTGATGATGGATATTATATAGGTGGGCATTCTCGTAGGCCTGATATCCACGAGCGTTCAGAGTCTCGGTCTAACCCTCCAACGCAAATCCCACATCCTCGAAGACGAGAAGGGGCCCCACGATGTCCGACGACCACCCCATAGACGGAGGCGATGGCAGCTCGGGATGGGAATGTTTATTATATCGAATTTGGTCGGAAGTACCATACAGATAACCACCCTACCATTACCGGTTTTGTCAACATTACAAGCTTCCGGGTTGGTCTTTAACTCGATATGCGCCACCTTGATTTTGGGCGAGCCGTTTACGAGATGGTCCTTGGGAGGGACGATATTAGTTTCGAGCGGGGCAGCTTTGATAGCAATCTTTGGAGCCATACCGGAACCACCGCATACTTTGGATCAGTTGTTGATATTGCTTGGTCGTAAAACGTTTGTATTGTGGATGATATTCCAGGCGATTTTGGTTATTGCGATTATCGTCATCGCGGGGTGCTTGTCCAATTTTTCCCATCTACCCGGAAGTCCTCGAATTCGACTATTGAAGGGTCTAGCATATGGATGTATAAGTGGAATATTATCAGCGCATTCCTTACTGGTGGCCAAATCCGCGGTGGAATTATTGGTCCGGACGATCATTGATCATGTCAATCAGTTTAATAGATGGCAATCATGGGCCATACTTATAGGACTTGTCACATTGGCGCTTACCCAGCTCTACTTTCTTCACAAGGGGTTGAAATTAGTTTCCACGAGCGTATTATACCCGCTCGTCTTTTGCGTTTACAACATTATAGCCATTCTGGATGGCTTGATATACTTTGAGCAAATCGACCGATTACCCGCTCTCCACGCCGGATTAATAGCATTAGGAACCGCTATTCTACTGTCCGGCGTCCTCGCCCTCTCATGGCGTCTATCAGATGAACAAACCCAACCAGCAGTCGCCCAAAGCGCTCTAGCACCAGGTCTCGGTTTCGTCGAAGACACAGATAATGAGGAATACTCGGACGAAACGACCGCGGATGAGGAAGCAACAATCGGCTCTCAACACCGCGCTCTTTTAAGCGGGGAACCCATGACTCCAACTACTAAACTGGATACCGTCCTCGGAGCCACACGTATTGTTCGTAAAACCGTCCGACTCACAGAAGCCGACGAGATCTGGGGCGAGCTTCAAGACGACGACACGAAACCCACGTCTCCCATCCCAAGACGCTCATCTTCTAATCTCCTCCCCCCTCCTCCGTCTAGGAGACAGGGGGATACTCAGATGGAAGCGGAGCCGAATGAGAATACGTCTTTGTTGCGCAGTGCGTCGTTTAATCGTAAGCGGAGGAGACATAGTGGGTTTCCGGGGTTCACGGCGAGGCCTCAGTCGAGGGGGATGAAGAGGAGGGGGACCTCGCAGCAGTCGCAGCAGGCGCCGCAGGGGGCTACGGGGGGCTTCTGGAAGATGAGGTGGTGGAAGAGGGGGAGGGGGAGGGGGGATGAGGGGCCGCCTGATTCGGGGGGTGGGGGTGGGGGAGAGGGTCCTGGGGGGAATGAGAGTGGAAATGGGAATGGGAATGGGAATGGGAATGGGAATGTGGTTTAGAATGATGAGTGGAATATTATTTGTATTACTGTTTGCTTCTTCTTCTTCCTTCTTCTTCCTCCTCCTTCTTCTCTTTCTTCCTTTCTCTCTTTCTTTTTCCCATTTTCATTTTGTCCCAGCTAAGGTTCTTGTATGCAGCATGCCGGCGTTAGGGGGAGCATGAACATGGGAACGCATGAGAGAAATCTGGGAGTTGTGGTTTTCTTTTCTTCTTTTCTTCTTTTTTTTTGACTTTTTTTTTTTGGACTTCTTTTTATTTGACTTCTTTTCCCTTGTTTGTTCACTGGTTTTCCTTGGTTTTCCTTGGTTTTGTTCACTGGTTTTCCTTGGTGGAGGGGGGAGGTGATTTTGTATGTAATATCGGGTTTCTTGGGTTTTCTTGGGTTTTACTTTATAGGGAGGGAGGGAGACTTTGTAATATGATGGGGATGAGGATTTCTTCTTTGGGGGTTTCTTTTTTTTTTGATATTTGGTGGTTTGAGGTTTGGAGGTTTGGAGGTTTGGTGGTCCCTTTTTTGGGTGGTCTTTTTTGGGGGGGGTGAGGTGAGGAAGGAAGGGAGGGAGGAAGGGAGGGAGGGAGTATATATTGATTGATTGGTTGGTATAGCTAGTCTCGAGCTAGTCTGGGGATATGAGTACATTGCATTGCATTGCATTACATTGATTGAATCGAATATTTTATATACAGTAGAAGGAATTACATACATGATGTTGACGGGGATTTTTGATTTGATTTGATTTGTGTGATGATGATATTGATAATGATACTTACTATAATGATATTAAGTGTAAGTTCAAGTTCCAATTTTTAGGTTTTGGGTTAAGTTTTCACTATTTGGGAATTACGTACTGTACTGTACGTTTTCTGTTTGTAATGTAAATTGTAAGTAAGTAGATTTGAGAGATGTGGGGTTATGAGTTATGGTTGGATTTGGTACGGGTTTTGGTTTGGGGGGTATGGGTGCATGAGTGGATGAGTGGATGGGTGGATGAGTGGATGAGTGGATGAGATGTGATGTGATGTGATGTGATGTTATGTGGTTGGTGTAATGGTGGATGTGTGATTGTGCCTTAAGGCTGAGTTGGATGGGGTTCTTGTTTCTTGTTGTACAGTACAGTAGAAGTTTTGGGATGCTGGATTGATGGATTGATGGATTGATGTGGTGATATTTTATTCTGGAGTTTACTTGGTTGGGGTTTTCTTTTTGGGGGAGGGAGTGGTGGTGGAGGTGGAGGAGGTATTGGATGTTAATATGATGATGTTATTATGTGCTATCTATCTACTTTGGGAACTCGGGGGGGAGAGATGGGATATGGGGGAGGATAAGGAGTTAAGGTGGTAAGGAGTTAAGCGAGATTGTTGTTCTTTGTAAAGGGGATTAGTTATGTTGAATTGATTTATTTACTTACTAACTCACTTGATCGCTTATGATATCTTTAACGTTTATTTGTTATTTGCTGATTATTTACTTATCAGTTATTCACTGGTCACTCGCTAATAACTTGTTTATTATTTGCTGATTATACTCACTGATCATTTATCATTCATTCACTTATTATTCACTTATTATTCACTCATTATTTACTGATTATTTATTCATCACCTACTGACTATTCACTCATCATTTTGATTCATTCACTAATTATTTACTCATCACTCATTCATTCACTCACTTACTCATTCACTCCCTTATTGATCACTTACTAATAACTCATTTATCATTCATTCACTCACCTAATACACCCCGTTCCCTCTAAAAAGAACACCAAGCACTCAGCACCCATCACCCATCACTCATCATTAAACATCAAACACCTACAGTCATCAATCCTCAATCATTTCTTTGCTTTGTCCCCAAACGATTCATGTAGATTAAGTCAGCTTCAAGATTCTAAAATAAGGTAGGTTGGTTGGTAGATAGATAGAAAAGAGAGGTGGAGAAAACTGTAAAAAAGAAAAAAGAAAATCATTCCTAAATTCTTCTAGTATCCCTCTTAATCAGCCTTCCCTTCAATCTCTTATCATCCAAAGCTTAGAAACGTTCTAAATCCATCTTTCCTTCTTTCCCTCTTTCCCACTTTCTGTTTCTCCCTAATTACTTATCTGACTATCTTATCCGCCAATCTGTCTCATAATCTTAGCTTCCTTAATCCCAACTGGAGATAGAAATGAAAAGATGGGATTTTAAGTTATATTCTAAATGATTGTAGAGAGGTCACAGGAAAAGGGGGGTTAGGGGGTTAAAGAGGAAAGATTTTAATCTAAGCCCTTGTTTGAAGTTTCTCTTCGCACTGTACTCCGTACCTAGCTAATTATCTTTCATCGAGTTTGGTAATTGGTAATAGTAACGAATAGGCTATAGTCATTTCTAATTTCCCATAACTGAGTAAGAGTAAGTTATAACTTGTATAAAGTATCAAGAGTATTATCACGGTAGAATGGCTCTACTACGTACGTACATACCTAGACTATATTCTCTTCAAACTTCAACTGAAAAGAATAAATCCTAATTAGGATACGTAAAAAGAGAGGAATTGAATAATCTATAAAAATTCTTAAACGTTTTATTCTTTTTATTAGACCTCTCTCCCTCTCCCCCTTTTCAACTTATAAAACTGGATACTATAACTCTATGATCACTTCATTTTAATGGTTGGAACTATGTGATTCCCCCACCTCAACGACAAATACCCAAATACCCAATCAACCACTCACCATTAGTCGCCTCCTATGAACTGCAAAATCCAAGCTTAACTTGTCTCATTCTCAAATTTATGATAATAGAATACTATATAACGAATCTTACAAACATAATTTATATTTATATTTACCTATACCCCACCCCCTTCAAACCTATCTCACCTACTGAAAGTTGTATACTATAACCCTAACAACTAATCTAATCCATTGATTCAGTGAATAAGAAATGAGCGATGATTCCAGATCTAGAGTGGTTTCGTAGGTTCTTTTAGGGACTCTAGTTGAAGAACATACACTAGTAATAGATGCTGGCTTTAGAGGGGTTATTTGATTATTGTAGTGTATATATAGTACTAATAGCGAAATATTTATAACTTTCCTTTGTATTTTTTCTCATATGTAGCTCTGAGTAAGACAAGATATAAGTAAATCAACTGTATACACGAAGTTGAGAAATGAGTGAAGAGAACTTTATTTTTGTGAAATATAGCTAACTAGTTATTTGTGCTTTATTCTTATCTCTTAAGAACCTACTTAGTTACTTTAGTCCATAGTTTACGTTACTTGGAGCTAAAAGAAGAAAAGGTTATATATGTATATAGAACCACAATATAGACTACATATTCTCATTCTCATTCTCATTCTCACTATCATTCTCATTCTCACCATCATTCTCATTTGAAATATAATTACACGTGGATATAAGGACATACATAATATGTTATAGTATAATATATCCTTCTTCCCTCTGTAACTTATATCCTGCTTTTTACCCATCTATCTATCCATTCATCCATATATCCATCCACTCAGTACTTATATATCTCCTCATCTCCTCCTCCCCAAGAAAGAAAGAAAGAAATCTAAATCCTCTCATCCTATAAAGTAAAATATCCCGCCCCCAATTCACAAAGATGTGTAAGGAACCAAAAAGTCTCTATGTTGGTCTCTACAACATGGTAACAACTCAAACCCTAACAACCAACCAACCAACAGACAAACAACCCCTGAAAAACACCTCAATATCTCCATACCCAATGAGGAAAGCTTACTGAATGTACAGTACAGTACCACCAGCTAGCTAGCTACTCACAAGACCAAATCCCCCAACACCCCCTCCTCATTAACTCAAATTCACCCAAAAATCTAAACCCAACACCCCCAACCCCATTCACCCACCATTCACCCAAGGAACAAAATCCAACTAACCAAGCAAAACCAAACAACCCCCTTTCCAAAACCACTGTACAGTACATCCTAGAATAAAATTCCCAACCAACCAATCAACCGACGAACCAACTTTGTTTCGTTTCAATGTTCTAACGTTTCGTTGTTTCGTTGTTTCCACGTTTCCACGTTTCGTTTCATCCCATCTACTAACCAGCCCCCCCTCCCCCCCTCCCCTCAAAAAACTGGTTATCTGTCAGTCACCTCTCAATTAGTCAGCTACTAAAACCAAAACGGAAGAAACCAGTTATCTGTCACTAAATCGGTAAAACGAGAATAAACCAGTACTGGTGGTAAGGGGGGGAGGGGAGGAGGGGATAGAAGGAAGGAAATTGAAGGAAATGACACAGAAGGATATGAAACAACTTCCATTCTATTCCATGTCATCGTTTAGATTAAGTTTGTTTGTTTGTTTAGGTTTAAGTTTGTTTGTTTAGGTTACCTGTCACCTAAAGGGTAAAACTGTGAGCGAGGCTAAAGATACCAGTACCAGTAAATCCCATTATCTGTTCTGTCACCAAAAATACCAGTATTCTTTTTCTGTATCCCCTACTTACCAGTACTTAGCAGTACCATAAACCTTACACCTACACCTCCCCCCAGCCCCCCACCCCCCTAAAACTAACCCGTTCGTTATCTAGCACCAAAAACACTAGTAGGTATTCCTTTTCTATACCTACCCTCTACTTACTTACCTACTTATCAGTAAATACCTACATAGTAGTAAACAATGCTACTAAACACAAAACCTTACCTACAGTCCCCTCCCTCCCTACACCTAAAACCAAATACCTAGGTAGGGGAGGCTTGTCAGTCAGTCACTAAAAACGGTAAAACCCAAAACCTAAAAACTAAAAACATAGGTACCAGTATTCTCTGTCCCTTTCGCCCTAGCCCTACTTACTAGTAAATACTTAGCAGTAAAAAAACTTAATGCTAGCTAAACACAAAACCCTTCCTTACTACCTATATACTACTAGAGGCTATTCAATTCAATAAACACTGAAACACTATTATCCGTTCTGTCACCGCTAGGTATTAAAAACTAAATCAAACTAAACTAAAAAATAATATTGAAAAAAATACTATCTAGGTAGGATTCTCTTTCTCTAACCCCTTCCCCTCTAGGTACTTACTTACCAGTACAGTACCTATACTTATTTACCAGTACCTCCAATAAACAAAACAAACTCAAAACCTTACACCACCCCGTCCCCCCAGCCCCCTAAAACTAAACTAAATCCGTTATCTGTCACTAGTCACCAAAAATAAACCAAAACCAAAAATCCCAGTATTTTCTCTCCCCATCCCCCCCCCCCTCCCCTACTCATTTACCACCTAGTCAGTCAGTACCTCCGTTCCCTTACTAAGATTCATAGAGGGAAATGGAACAAAATTCCATGTCATCATTTAGGGATAGATTTAGGTTAGATTATCTATCACCAAAAGGGTAAAACCGTGAGGCTGAAAATACCAGTACAGTAAATACAGTACAGTACCAGAATAAACCCTTCCTTCCTTACCCCTAAAATCAAAAATGAAATTAAAGAAAGCCGTTATCTGTCACCAAACAAAGACTAGAAGAAACTGGAAATACTAGGTAGTATCCTTCTCTCCCTCTGCCCAGGGCTACTTACTAGTAAGTAAGTAAATACAGTACTGTAGGTAAACAATACTAGACAGACACAAAACCTTGCTTGCTTACCCCCTAAAATTCAGTTCAATTCAATAAACACCGTTATGTTATCTGTCACCGCCAGGTACTAAAAATACCAGTACCTTACCTTACCTTACTTACCAGTACCTCCTATAAACAACTCAATGCCAAACACAAACACAAACATAAACCCTTCCCCACCCACCAACCCCTTAGAATTCAATTCCCCCAATAACCACCGTTATCAGTCTGTCACCACCAGACACCAGTCCCTAGAAATACTACGTACTCCCCTCTACTTACCAACCTACATACCAGTCCTCCCTTCCCCCTTCCCCCTACCCACACAAACCCTTACCCAGGCCCCACAGCACCCTACCCCCCCTACCCCCCAAAATCCATCCATTATCTCTCACCACCAGTCACCACCCACCAGACACCAAACCCAAACCCCAAACGCAAACCAAAAATACAAACCCCAAACCCAAACCCAAACCAAAAATACAAAAAAGAAAACCAGAATAACACCAAAAATACTAGTATCCATCCTCCTTCCCCCCTCAGCCCCCCTCAGCCCCCTCGTCTTCCCACCCCCAGCCCCCTACTTACCAGTAATCCCAGCTCAGCCCCTCCTGTCTTGTCTCAACTCAACTCCTTACATACATACATACATACGATACAATACGATATAATACGACAAGCGAGAGTAACTCGTACGAAACAAGCCCCCCTGTCATCCTTCAGTCAGTCAGTCAAACACGGTCAAAAAAACTGATATATCACAACAACCCTTGAGTCCCTGCAGGGTCCAACACAAAACACAACAAGTCATTTTCACCATTTACGGACGTTTAAGCATGCACCACTGGGACCATTTTCACCATTTACGTACGATCACGCATACACCATCAAAACCATAAACACAATCAAAACCATCCACACCATGGGGATAGACAATTAGACAGTTGGGAGATAGAGAGAGAGAGAGAGAGAGAGCAATTGAATTTCACCACCACCCCCCAAATCACATCCACCCACCATCTGACACCCACCCACCAACCAAGGAAGCTACTGTACAAGAGAGGTTATTTCCCTTTCCCCCAAAAAACGAGAGAGAGGGAGAGAGAGAGATCAAGAGAGACAATGGAAGAGGGAGGGAGAAAAAAAAGAAAGAGGAAGAGGAAAACAACCACACCACCATTCACCATTCACATCATGAAAAAATGAGCATCGCATCCACTAAACACCACCTCACTACACACAAGAGAGAGAGAGAAAAAGAAAAAAAGAGAAGAGGTACCATATAAAAAAAAAGACACGAGAAAATCGGTCAAAATCCTCCCGAAAAAGGTATTTTTTTCAATGCTGTAAACCCCCTCAAGATGATGAAAAAATAAAGCAAGCAAGCAAAGCAATTAAGCCACCGCGCCAGATCCTCCCCTTGATACCCCACCCCACCCGTAATTTCGCTTCATGATGTTCATCAAGAGATGACATCTTTTCTGGAGTATTATTCCGAATTATGCACTCCCCGTAGCTTTCTCCTGAATTTTTTCATGTAGAGATCAAAAACAAAGTCTGTTCACGCGGCCAAATGAAAAGATAGGAAA
This sequence comes from Hymenoscyphus linearis, assembly GCA_900536425.1. Classification (NCBI taxonomy): domain Eukaryota; kingdom Fungi; phylum Ascomycota; class Leotiomycetes; order Helotiales; family Helotiaceae; genus Hymenoscyphus; species Hymenoscyphus linearis. The sequence continues at coordinate 7,515 of UNPR01000333.1, read as the reverse complement.
CTCCATATTCGTAACAAGACACCTAAACACCATATCTGAGAAAAAAGGTCAACGTGAGGATCGAGACCCGCAAGACACGAACGACGTGAATCATTGTATTATGTGTCGGGTATAAGTGTTCAGAGACCGACTCAATCCTCCTTTGCAAATTCGGACCACCGATGCGCTGATTTGACTGAATTATGCTTGGTGCGTATGCTGTTGTGGCATACCGGAATTGGGCGGCATTGGATAACCACTTCGTTGTTGCTGTTGAACATAGTTTTGATATGCAATTGCATTCTGTTCTTGCATTGACTGTGCCAAATAATTGGGGTGCATTTGTGGGTTTTGTTGTGGAATGCCAGTACGAGGCTGTTGCAGAGGAATATGTTGTTGCGGGGTCGTATCTTCAGGCGACTCAACAGAGTTTTGGTCATCCACGCCGTTCTCTCCGTTGCCTGCGGGTTCAGGAGCGTTCAAGCAAGCCTGGTGGAGTTAGTCAAAGAACAATGGTTGATGGCGCAAACGGTACGTACTTGAATTAAATTCTTGCCATCAGGTTTCGTGACCAAAGGCTGGAGCTTCGGTGTTGTGAATGTGTACACTAACCCTGTCTCTGAAACCACTAGAAGAAGAACTTGGGTACCAGTGAGGACGGATAATTCGTACGCCTGGTGAATTGATATTAGTATGATGGATAATGGGTGATTGCAGATGGCAAACGGCACAGCGTTCATCGCAAGGCTAATGCGCGGATGCGGACGCGTGGATGGGGGTTATTGGCACATACCTTCTTCATGATTCCAGCCTTGCGCTTGGAGAAGGTAATGTGTCGACGCGACTTGTCTGTGATGAACTTGATCTCAATCTTCCGTCGTTCGCGTCCTGGCTTATCATCATCGTCGTCGTCGTCATCTGCAGCGGCAGGTCGCTGGCGTTTGATACCTCGGGATTCTCCGCCAGCAATTGAGTTCCCATTTCCGACTGCATGTTCATCAAGATTCGAAGGCGAACCTTGGTCATGTTGGTCTGTGATGTCGGTCATGGTGAATAGATTGTTCGAGGTATGACGAGAATAACTCTTTTGAGTTGTTGCCGACGGCCTTACTGCTTCTGGGGAGTGGAGGCTGTTGTCCTGCTATGTCGCGGAAACCTGGTCGCGAAGAGCTGGATTAAGGTTGGCGTGGTGGAAGGGAAGCGAGTAAAATCGGAAAGTGCGCCTGGGAAGGGTATGCGACGCGCGAGTGAGGTGCTAGGTGCTAGGCGTTAGGGTAGGTGGGTGTGGGTGGTGTGTGGGTGGTGTGTGGGTAGTACTGGACTGGTGGGTGGTCTCTGGACTGGTGCGTCTGGAGAAAACGGGCGGGTTTTAGTTGGACTGTGCAGTGGGTGCAGCGTGTGTGGGCAGTGTGTGTTCAGTCCGACCAGTCGGCCGTAAAGGGGAGAGGGCGAATGCGGTACGGTTATGTGGGAGGGGAGGGAGTGGGAGCAGCCGGGTATTGGGGCGTGGTGGGTGGTGGGTGTGGGTGAGAGCCTAGGTAGAGAGGGCAGAGAGGGCAGTGATAGGCGGGAGACTATTTCTGGTGTCTGGGGGGGGTTGTGTCTTGGGGGGTGTTTAAGTGGGTTGGGGGTAGGGGTTGTCGGATGCGGATGCGAGGCGGGAACCTGAATAGCTGAATTGGGAATTAATAATTGTACTCAACTACTGGAGGGCAGTGGCAGTAGTGAATAAATGGCAGCGGGATGATGGATGGGGGAGGGGAAAAAAGTGTTGCACCAGAAGAGCGGTGGGTGGTGAGTGGTGGGTGGAGGGTGTGGGTGCTCAGAGTTGGAAGGTGGTGCAGGGCAGCAGTACGAATGCGTGCAGTGAGTGATGCAGTGCAGGAAATAGCGGAGGTTGGGTGATTGATGGGGGGCGATAGGCGTGGGTGATGGGGGTGAAAGCTTGAGGGAGCGAGACAGAAGCTTGGGCGGGGGAGAGGAGCGGGTGGAGAGAGCGATGGCCTGCGAGCAGTGAACTGCTGCGAGGGCACAGCGCACAGTGGGTGAACAGTGGACACACTACACCACAGTTCACCACAGGGAAAGAGCGATGCAGGGTACCAGCGTGGAAACCCTAGGAACCCCCCCCCCCTCCAGGCTCTCATGCTCCAGCTTCTAGGCCTCTGCCCGGCTTGTCAGGCTGGCACTTTCAGGCCACCCCAATGGAGGTCGGTGGTTCGTCAGTGGTTCATCGCTGAGCGTCCGACAGCCTGGAAAGACCACTGAAGCAGTGTCAAGAAGACATTGAATCGTGATTGCCACGCTACCCACACTCTGCAGACTCGTCACAGCAGCCAATTCAACCCGCCGCCACCAAAAAAAAGGTACCTCGGCCATCATCTCGCTCTGCACCCGCTGCCCGCTGCGAGTCCCAGCTGCGTGCGTATGCGATGCGTACTTCCAACTGAAAAATACGGCGTGCAGCAACGGCCGTCGGTGCTGAGACTTGAAGGGTTCTCGGGGTGGCATGCTGGCCTGGCAGCCTGGCATGCGACATGGCCTGGGAGTGCATGCTCATCCGCCTGCCGCGCCGCCCGTCTCTCTGCTGTGTGCAGCAACTCCGACAAATCTTTGGCTGCGACGGGACCTCGGCCTTGCTGCTTTCAGTCACAAAACGCCACCCTGCTGCAGGAATGTGTGCAACGGCGAAGTCGGCGACATCAACCCCCCAGCCCACGGGTCCTTGGACGTGCAGACATCAGATGAAGGGCAGAGGTCCAGGCCGAGGAAAGGTGGAAAAGGGAGGGGCCAACACCCCATTCCTAAAATAGGGGGGAAATGCTGGTCCCTCGTTTGCTGCCCCCTCGCCCATCCATCCATACAGTACGGAGCGTATGATCCAGCATCCAATCCACCCTTATCTGATGGTCGATACGATACCTGCCCTACCGACACGCGAGTCCCGTTACGGCAACTCGAGACAACTCTCAACCAACTCGATGATCATTGAAGCAGCTTTGCATCAATTGACGCGTCCGAGAAATGTCGAGTTGCATCGTGGACAGAAGATGATGAATTGAACACGAGCAGCGAGATAACTTTCGATAGTCCCGGTCCAGTCCATCGCCTTAAAAACCCTGGATGCTGCCATTTTTACTTCTACCAAGTCTCGTAGGACACAACTTTGGCCCAGAAAGGCTTGGTGTAAGACTGACAATGGTTCCATGCGCCGGGAGCAGCGTCAATCATTGTCAATGACACTCCTGGCGCATGCATTTGCCTGCGGACGCGATAGATTGCGGTCGGTCGTGGTCGCAATGCACGAGAGGGTCGTCAATCGTCATGATGATGGCCATGATCTGTCGCGGGATGCGATGCGATGCGACTTGGGATGGTGGTGATCTTGATCTTGCGGTGTTGAATTGACTCGACGGTGCGCGATTGGAATTGAAATTGGGATTTGGATGGATTGGGATATACTCGAACTCTTGTAGAAAAAAAAGAAACAGCCACGTACCTCGACAAAAATGGACCAATTCAGCGAATCGCTTTTCAGCTGGGAGAGCTGGTCTGTGCAAGGGGAAAGTGTAGTCGTTTGGTGTCGTCACTTTCACTACTCCTCGTTCACTTCTGTTTGTGCCTTTTTGCCTTTTTCGTGGGTGCTTTTTTCGGGTTTGCCTTTCTCGTCCTGGTGCAGGGATGGTGTGGCCGAAGTTGCGTGGTTTCCGTGTGTTGGGAATCAATGCAAAGTCTCTTTGTGGACAAGTTCGAGGGAGGGCTCACTTCTTATGGTTGAAGTGGGTTAGCGTGGTTCGCTTAGTGGGGACAGGAGGAATGTTGATCCGAGGTCAGGTGATGGTGGTTTTTGGGGAGTGAGTCTAGTGACATTCGGGCAGGTCCAAGCGTGCTGTCGGGCTTTGGATCAGCGCCGTCTTCCTGCAGGTGAATCTGGGATATCTGCTCAAGGCAGAGTACGGAGCAGAGTAGGTAGCATACGGAGGTAGTACTCTACTAGGCAGTTACGCAGCTTGAAGTTACATTGAACCCCAATTATCATCAGTACCTAAACTTGCTATTACTCATTTCTTCTCCACACTCTAACTAGTTCTCACATACATTACTCAAGCCTCGTATACTTACTATTTAAAGAGATAACAGATAGAGGGGAACCTAGAGGGGAACCTATAGGTAGAGGGGAACCTGGTGAGGTGAGGTGAGTGAGGTGAGGATGAGCCTGGTGAGTAACACGCTACTCGTACAAGTGGACGCTCAGGCTACGAAAGGTTTGAACAACGCCGATTAAAGCCGATGACCTTGAGCCCCAAAGGCCACGAGTCTTGTGGATTGGTGACTTGATGGACGAGTCTCGTGATTGGTGACTTGATGGGGCATTGGGAACATCTCACCTCAGCGGGATTTCTTCTTTGGTACAGTCCCAGCAGGCATCAACCAGACCGCCGGTACCTGACTATTGAAGGCATTTCTGCATCTATCAAAGTTTAACTGCCAGAGTTGGGAAGTTGAGCCTCCAAGAGTCCAAGAGTCCAAGAGACCAAGAGACCAAGATTGACAAAATATGGGGATATATACCAATCAGACACTAGCTTGAATCCCTTCAAAGCTTGTCGTTTTTCTTCCCTCAGGACCTTCAGCCTTCAAGACGCCACCTTGAAGCAGATTCGCTGCGGGAACAGGTGTCAAGAGGAATCTCGATTGGCTTTGAAAAGTAAGTAAACTTCAAGTACAGTTTGAGTGACTTTGTACCTGCTTTTGCGTCTACGCCTCGATTGGCGCCTCCACACGCTAGTTCGTCCAATCGAACCACGTAGCTAAACGCCTACAATTAGTTAGCCGAGACAGCTAGCCGAGACACAGCCAACGCGGGAGGAGTTGGTGGTGGTGGAGGAGTCGACTCGGTTGTGAAATGTGGTGAGATCTGATAGAAAAAAATCCCCCTTCCCCCCCACTTCAAAATGATTCAAATCGTTCGTTTAGAAACATTCAAAAACTCGTCCTCGAAACCCCTCAAAACATCTCCCCATTTCATAGCAATTTCATAGCAATTCATACCAATTCATAGTGCCTTCATAAAAATAGCATCGTCACACCCAGAAGGCATCGAACCATCACCCGCCCGTGCCCCCCCGTGCCTCCGGCAGTAGTGGACCAAACCACTGCCACAGATTTCCACACCTGAGGCAAAACCGTCGAATCCAAAACAACACATGTCAGAGCTTAGGGACCCTCACCACCAACCGCAACTCATCCCCACCCCTTACCCGCCCACGAACTTGGCCTAATGTTCGCCCATTCCTACCAGCCCAGACACACAGTAGTCGTGCAAGTGGTTTCGTCGCTCACTCTCTCACTCACCCTCACACTCTCTACTCTCTCTCTCTAAACCCACTGTTGCTGCCGTGCTGTGCTGTGCCCGCCGTCCTTTGCATTATTTCCTCGTTTTTATTATTATTTTATTTTATCTCGTTTTTCTCGTTATTTTAATTTATACCAAACCCGCAATTTTCTATTCTTCCACTCCCTTGTCCTATCTTTCCGCGCGAGAAGGATATCAAATTTTAGGCGCCGGTCGTCAGTGAAATACTTTTTGGTCGTCGAGAAGGATAAACAGGACATTGCGATTATCATCATCAATCTGTAGTAGGAGGAGCAGCATCATAAACCGAATTCCCCAAGATGGCGCGCGATAATATTCTCCTGACGTATGTCGGTATCGATATTCTGTTCGTCGCCACCGGAGCGCTGTTAATCATCTTCGCCCTGGAAACGCAAGCCGAGTCTGCGAAGGAGTTTACGAAGGATACTGTGGTACGCGATTTACTATTAGGAATGTGTCCGCTGAATGGTATGTTGAACCTATCCCCAAATCATCTCATCTAATCTACCCCCTTACCATACCATACCATACCGTAATGGGAATATGAATGGGGTATGTATATACTAACATCAATCGTAAAGCCGCAATCGCAAATGCCGTCCTAGTTTTCTTCACCTTCCTCGTCTCCATCCCCGCTATCGTCATCCCAAGTACAAGAGGTTGGCTCAAATTCCACGGCTACCTCACCGTCGTCTGCGCAACCTTCACCCTCATCATCGGTTTAACAATCTGGTTCGAGACCTTGAGAACCCGTAGAAATCTCTCCGATATCTGGATCGTCCAACCACCCGTTACCCAATCTCTCCTCCAACAAACTGTACGTCTCTCCTTCCTCCCAACCCCCAACATCCCCCATTCATTTAAATAAAATCATACTAATCTTAACTCAAACAGCTCGAATGCTGCGGCTACGCAAACTCAACCTCTCCCCCCTTCGTCCAAGACTCCTTCTGTACATCCGCCACCAAAGCCGCCGCCGAAGTCGGCTGCGTAACCCCCTTCTCGAAAGAAGCCAATAACTTCCTCGATCTCGTCTTCACGGGTGCCTTTGGAATTGTCGGGATCGATGCGGTGCTCGTTATCACGACTGCGATTTTGTTGAAGGATCGTAAGGAGAAGGAGAGGTATCGCTTTATTGATGAGAAGAATGGGGCGGGTGCTTTTTAAGCCTCTTTTTGGGCTTTGGGGGTTTTTCTTGAGGTGGATTGGAGGATTGGAGGGATGTTTATGGAGGGGAAAGATATCAGGATAGGACAGGACAGGACGGGAGGGAATTCTCCCAGTGAGGTTTTCTTGGGCTGGTTTTTGTTGCTGGCTTGGTTGTTCTGAACTCTCCGGGGGTTGGGGGGTTTACCTTTATTTTGTTTTTGTATAGATACACATATGAGATCTTGGCCTTGGATTGGATATCGATGCGATGGGGTTCCCACTCCGCTCTGCTCTACTTTACTTCTAGGTACGTAGGGAATTTGGGAGGGGGGTCTGGGTGCATTTGATGATTGATAGAAGTGGTGGCGTGGCGTGAATTTTGGGTGGTTGATCTTACCTCTTATACTCCTTTTTACCTTTTTTACTTTATTTACTTTATTATGAAATATTAGCTGGATCTGATTTTTTTTTTCTTGATTTCTTTTTTGAGATTTGGTTTTCTAGAGGTTGAGTTGAGTTGTTAAATTAAATTGATGGTTGGTACTGTAGGGTTACTGTACTTTGTTTTTGTTTTGGACCCAATGAACTTTGGTTTATGGGCTGTGGTTGGTTGGTTGGTTGGTTGATTGGTTGGTTGATTGACGTTGTCGCTTGTGGAGTTTGTGTGTTGTGTTGGTGACTTGTTGGCTATACTATAATTGATAAGTTGTTTTCTTGCTAATGGAATGGAATCCGATTGGATTGGATTGTATATATTGTTACCAAGCAATTCACGAGATAAGATATAGATCAATATCACACTAACACACCGACACATCGACAAGCATACACTCATACACAAACATACACACAGCGTCACACATATTTCAGGCAACCATCGCACTTGTTCATTCAATCTCATTCATTTCCTACTTTTCATTTTATTCTATTTCATTTCATCTCCTCTCCTCTCCTCTCCTCTCCTCTCTCCTCTCTCCTCTCTCCTCTCTCCTCTCTCCTCTCTCCTCTCT
>UNPR01000292.1:0-47062 GCA_900536425.1 Hymenoscyphus linearis | reverse complement strand
ACATCTTTGATACAAGTAACGAGTTCACTTCCAAGTGAACAACCCGATAGTCTTCTTCTTATCATAGCATACCAACCAGCGAACACCCAGCCAAGTTTAGTTAGCCCGATTGAGTATTCGTTACACTAGTCTATCTAGTAACAATATTTCCTTTAAGTTAGAGGGACAATCCCCTGGTAGTGTTGTATCTTAGTCAATACTCTCTCAATCTCCTCTACGGCCTCGGCACTAATTAGTGTAATCTGAAAGCGAACCATTAGATTCAATGGTGGTAATAGTTAATAGTGGTGACCTTTATAGAAGCGGAACTAAGTAGTAAGAAATAATCTAAACGTACGATTCTATCTTATTTCAATTTATCAGGCCCTGTGTAAAGCAACCTCCTTGATTCCTCGCTACTCCCCCCTTACGAAGGTTATATACGCCAAGACTCGCTTAAACAAATACGACTTAGAGTGACCAACAAGTGGCCGTGTAGTTTCAGGGACCTTTAGGCTTCCACAACACAGCTCTAGCGCTCTAAGCGAAGATTAATCTTCCTTCAGGGGGTCGGACGCTATAAATCCGAAAAACTAAAAGCAAATAGGAGGCGCTACAGCTTCAGGGCCTTAAGGCTATCACTACGTAGCCCTAGCGCTCTAGCGTTCCTAGCACTAAATGATACCCCTAGCTGATTTCCCTTCAGGGAGTAGAACGCTAAACAAACGACTCCAAGCTCTATACGCTCTAAATCCCCAAATCTGAAAACACACCGGAGGCGCTATAGCTATAGCTATAGCTTCGACCCAGAGTCGCCTACCTTTCTAGGACCTAACCTAAAAACTAGAACCTAGAAAACCCGTTCTCCCTTTCTACAAAAACTAAAGTTATCTAAAGCTTATATATAGCATATAGAGCAGCTACTACTTATAGTAGCCCAATTCTCCTTAGTCTATATATAGTCGTATATAACGGCTTGTTCCTTACTATAACCATTCCCATTCCCATTTCTCTATCTCTCTAGCACTATCCCTAATTCCTATCTCAGATAGTCTTTCCACCGACCTATTTAAATAAATACCTTAAGATATAACTTATAACTACCACCAAGTTAACAAAATTAAAAGAAACTTATAAATATTCTGTTCTAATTTCTAAACTAAGGACAATAAACAGGTATAATAAATCCGCTTCAGAAGTACGTGATTACGTAATTACAATAATTTATATAACTACTAGAATTAGCGAAGCCATTGTTTCCCGAGAGAAGAGTTATCGTGTAAGCGAGGAGATCTATTATTCAACTTTAATTACTAACCTACCCAACGAAACATATTCATAAGCGATAACCACTAGAGCTAGGTTACGCTAGACATGATCTTAATCAAATTTAAATTTAGAGTTAGAGTTAGAGTTATATAATAGCTCGCACTAGCTATTATAGCAGTACTATAACAGTTAGGAAGCCGAGTTTATTTTCTCTCTCTTTAGAATTATGACAGGGTACTTGTGATAGTATAGTTAAACGACTTAGAGTAAAGGGAGAAAGAAAAGATAGCAAAGTTAAAGAGAGTAACTTATAGACTTATAGACTTATAGGAAGGGTAAGTAGGTAGACTATTATATCATGAAATAAAATGAAAAAAAGATTAGCGAGGGAAGCGAAGAATTTATTAGTATAAAATATTGTTAGAGAAAATAATTCGTTGTAGTATATAGATGAGATTGTGGAATCCGCCTGGCTACTTTTACTTTTACTGGCTTACTTTTGAGACATTGGGTTTGGAATTCTTGTATGTTCTTGTATATGGTACATAAGTCTACATATCTTTACACGGAAACCATTTTGGTTATAGGCTTGTAGGTACTGAGGAACCCTTGGGCGGACATGTTGATCTAAAACTACACATCTCTTTTATAACCCCGCTCATTTTGCCTTTCACCTTAGCGGCATCATCGCCTTTTCTCTTCCTCTCCCCTATCTTTCCTCTCATCCTTCTCCTTATCATCCTTATCATCTTCCTCATCATCCTCATCCTCATCCTCCTCATTTTCTTCCTTACCCTTAACATCTTCCTCCTTACCCTCACCACCCCCCTCTACAACCACAGCGCCCTCCTCTCCCTCCGCCTTCTTCTTCTTCTTCTTACTCGTCTTCTCCGGCTTTACCCCCTGTGCAAAAATAGTAAGATGAGCCCCAACATTCCCCTCCATAGGCTTACTCTCCTTCCACCCCCCCTCAACAATAGCCCCCTTAAACGCATCAACAAGCTCCTGCATCGTCTCCATCGGAATCGGCGGTCTCGCCCTCCCCTTCCTCCTAACCATAACCATCACAATCTCAACCTTATACCCCCTCTCAAGAAACTTCCTCATCTGACCAAGCCGATACTGAATATCCCCCTTCTCAATCGCCCAATTCAACTCGATCGTTTTCGTCGTCTTACTATAATCCCGGACTTTCGATTTCTTCTGCTCCTTGTGACGCTTGTATTCCTCCACTTTATTGATGACTTTGCAAATGGGGTAGGGTTGGTCTTCTGTGGGTTCCGAGACGACGGTTAGGGATTCGACTTTCGGGTCTAGACGCGAGAGGGCGTGGGTTGTGCGAATGGGGTTTTCGGGGAGGACCCCATTTTCGACGAGGAGGATTTCCCGGTATTTGTCCAAGATCTCTTCATCGCGGGGTAGACGAGATTTCGTGGGTGCTTCTTTGGGAGTGAACAAGAGGACGTTGCGTTGACTGGTCCATTGAACGACGGGTCTGGGTCTGATGGCTTGCCATTTTTGCACGTAGAGGAGGGGTGATGGTTTGGGACCTTCAATTGGGACGAGGAAGACGGAGCGGAGGGCTGAGGATGTGCTGGATATACAGCGCGTGGTGCGACTCATGGTTGTGGGTTGGGTTGATGCCCAGGAACGATGCGACGTGGTGGGGGAAATAATTTGGTATCTGGTGTAAAAATTTGTGGTTGCCTGACGTCGTTAGAAGCTATACCTAACCCCTGTACCTCCACCATCCCGAGGTCCTCTCCATCCCACATCGTGTCCCGTGACCAACCCCAATATCAATATCAATATCAAAGCACCATCCATATTCCCCATCATCCTCCACAATCCCCATTCCTCCACTCAAAACCCCAAAAATGCCCCCCCTCACCCCCCTCGCCTCCCTCAAAACCCGCTTCTTAAACCACCCCCTCCGCCTCTTCACCACCACCCTCCGCACCGTCCTATTCCTCCACGTGCTAGTAACCCACGGCTTCTCCTACAGCGCAACCTGGGGCGCCTCCATGCTCCCCACCTTCGAAGTAATGCTGGATGGCCTCTTGATCTCAAAGTACTACCGTCGCGGACGCGGGATAGCAGTCGGGGACGTGATTACCTTCGACAGCGTCGTGGAACCCGGTGGGAAGGTCATCAAGCGAGTCTTGGGGCTCGAGGGTGATTATGTGTTGAGGGATACGCCGGGGAGTGGGAGTGAGGAGATGTTGCAGGTGAGATTTTTCATTCTTTTCTTTTGCTTTTGCTTTTGCTTTTGCTTTTGCTTTTACTTTTATTTTTACTTTTACTTTTACTTTTTTGGTTTTGTATTGTTTTGTATTGCTTTGAATTGTTTTGTATTGAGAGGTAGATGAGAAATTAACCTGAGTGGTCCAATGCAGGTCCCAAAAGGTCATTGTTGGGTGATTGGAGATAATTTACCTTATTCAAGAGACTCGAGACATTTCGGACCTATGCCAATGGCTTTGATCAGAGGAAAAGTTATCGCAAAAGTCCAACCATTCAGTGAAAGAAAATGGGTCACCAATGGATTGACACCCGTCATTGAAGGGTAGATGTATTTTAATTAAAACCCCGAAGAAAATATTAAACCAAGCTTCACCAAAGTCCAAAGTGCTGATTTGTAGCGTTGGATATCATAAGCTCCTATCTAATTACATGGAAGAATACCTAAAGAAACCTGGTATGAATTGTAACAAGTCCAAAGGAGAACGTTGGAGGAAATCATCGCAGTCTGATGACAAAGCTTTGAGTCTTCCTGCATTGCCACGACTGCCAAAAAAGGGCAGCCCTGTACCTTCCCCACTCCCTTCAATGCTCGCTACTAAAAAATGACTTCCTGCTGATACTCCATAACACCTTGCCTTCCCACACCCAGATGCAAAAACCAAATTAAAGATTTATTCGAAAACACGGCAGTCATCTCAACCCTCAATATGTGGCTTAATGCCTTGACCTAAGAGTTGAAGGGATCGTTGGGCGAGCTGAACAACCTCTCCTTCTCCTTCTCCGTCCTCTTCTTCCTCATCATCCGATTCAATCTGGGTATCTGCAATTTTCTTGATCATCAGTACAATCTCTTCGGATTTTCCAATGAGACTGATCAATTTCTTATCTTCCGATTCCAATAATTGAAGCAAGGTCCAGATTGCAATATGCTGGAAAGTGGCGTCACCGCTAGCAAGGAAGCGTTTGAGATAACCGTGGATACCTCCATTTGGTTCTGTCCAATCCTGAATGAATATAGAATAATCGCCAACTATTCAATCGTTAGCATCAAGAAAGAATAAATGTTGGAGGAACATACCTTTCGAGGAGAGATTTCCAAGAGCTGCAGCGCTATTGCCCTGCACTTCAATACTTTGTGAGTCGGTCAAAGGAATAAGTACATCAAAGACACCCAAATTCAATAGATGTGTTTTAAGTTCATCACTGAGAGCCAATACTGCAATAGCTGCCGTCATCTCCGATTGAACACTCAATGGTACATCAAGTACAAGTTGTTTACACTTTTGAACTGCACCAGCTTCAAGAACAAGAGCCTTGTTTCTGTCAGAACTTGCCGCCAAATTTCGAAGGGTGGAAATCGCGTGGCACTGTATTTCCTCGTTGTCGGTAGATCCTAATAAATCGACCAATGGTTTCAAGAAACCTGCATCTATAATTGGGGATTCGTTCAATGGATGAATGGAGATGTTTCTTATACAAGCAACAGCAGAAAGAATCAAGGGTAGATATGAGGATTGTAAGAGTCGTAGTAAAGGTGCCAACCCTCTTGCGCGAACAATTTCGAGTTGATATTTCTCGTCCGAGGCGAGATTTCGAAGGGCTAGTGCTGCTTGACATTGTACTTTTGGTGATGACGAATCCATGAGGTTTACTAGAGATTGAATGAGTCTGTTCTCGCTTTGCGCAAGCTTCTTCCGGTTGTTGGAGTCAACTGCAATGTTACTCAAAGCAGTGGTGCAGTAATATTGTACATCGACGTCGGTGGACGAGAGTAGTTGAACAAGAACTGGAATGGCTCCAGCGTTCACGAGTTGCTGTCGGTTCTCATCTGCATGTATTATAAGCTTGGGTTGTAACGTCGATTTCCCCGAGCCAGAAACTTACCAGAATGCGTCATGTTCAAAAGGGCTCCTGTAGCATTTCTTTGCACTCGCATATCTTTTGACTTTGCCAGACGAGTAAGTGGTCCCAATGCTCCCGATCTCGCTATCTTTGCCTTGTTCTCCTCGTGCGTTGCAAGGTTCGTGATGCAGCCGACCGCATTGCATTGTACTTCGACATTTGGCGACATCATCTGGCGAATAAGCGGAGTAAGTCCTCCCAAGAGGACAATGGCGACTTTGTTTTCAGCTACCAGAAGTTAGAAGTGCAAATGGAGATTTGCATAAGACCAGTGCTCACTGTTTACTGCGAGATTCCCAAGTGCGGCACTGGCTGCCCGTTGCACTTCAATATCAGGACTTTGCAACAAGAATAATATGGGCTCGAGCGTATCCCTATCGACTTCGCGCACATCTGGTAATAGTCAGTATTAATATAATGGAAGCTGTGATAACCAAGCCCTGGCGCAACCATTTGTGCCAAGACTATCCATGAGCTTCAAGTGTACTCCGTATGATACAATCAACCCATTTTCAAATCATCCACTACTGGTATCGGGATAGCTGATCAAGTGAACAGAGAGACATACCTCGCTCAGTTATCTCGGCAAACGTCAAGCTTGCGCTTCGCTGTAAATCGACATTATCGGAAAAGACGAGGGTACTTAAAGCTCGCAGAGGTTCCCCGGAGAAGAAATCGGTCTCTCCCCTCTAAACTCGCCATCAGCAATTGCAAAACATTGGCAGTGGTATCCATACATTCTCTAAGTACTGTAGCAGATCTGCTACAGCTTCGCGTTCGCTTTCCGCCAATACTGGTTCGTATAATCCATCCCGAGATTTGCCTGGAAGGCATGCATTAGCACATGAAGACCTACATCTCAAAACACCAGAATCATCACATACCTCCGCAGCATGAGGAATTACAAGCACCCATCTCCAGAGGTCTGTCCCGCAGGACGACAAGTCGTCAGCTTATCGAGGACCGTAATGGGTGGTGGTGTTGTGGTGTGAAGGTTCAACAACGCAAAACAGGGTCGCGGAGCGCAGGTGGGTGCAGGTGCTTGGGTGCTTAGTGCTGGGTGCTGGGTGCTGAGTATGTAGCAAGCAGGTATCGAGAATTCTCGGTGAGTCGGGAGAAGTCGAAGAAGGTGATACAGAAAGAAACCTTGGGGGAACTGGGAACTGGGAACTGGAGACGGCACGCCAGCCGACGCAAGAGAAGGGGGAAGTGAACTGTCAAAGCCTGACTCTTGGACTTCAAGAAGTCGTCGAATGGAAATGGGAGAAGAGAAGTCCAGCGTACTAGCACGGGGAGGGAGTGGATTGGGAGAGACACCGATTAGGAAGAGAGAGCTAGAGAGCCCGGGTGAGAGATCCAAAGTTCTTGCCTCGCGCTGGGGCGGGTTGGTCCAGCAGCAATCAGTGGGTGGCCCAGGGCAGTGGACGGACGACCCCCGGCCAGTAGGCAGTGGGCAGTGGGCAGTGGCAGTGGCAGTGGCAGTGGCAGTGGCAGTGGCAGAGGCGGCAGCGAGGGCAGCTAAACAACTGTAGGTATGGCCAAGACTTTCATCGCAACCTTGCCAGGGAAGCCTGCGAGCCTGCGCGCCTGTTTCGGAGCCTAGCCCCGAGTCCAACTCCGATCTGGCCCGATGGTGCATGAACTCTCAATATCAGATCACCTGTCTTGCGCCTCATGAGGTCCACGGGTGTCCACGCACCTAGCCTAGCCTAGGTATACGCAACTGGCTATGGCAGTCAGACGACTCCCCTTCAGACTACTTGAAACACAGGTTTCTAACATCAACAGACCAACAATAGGAAAAGGGAAACGTGACTATTTCTCAACAATCCCATACCCCCCTCCAGGCTCATTGAGACATTCGACTCAACTGTTGAACTGTTGAACTGTTCGTCATCACTGAGACATCCCTCGGATTTTCCGGGGTATGGTCCCTGCGATTGAGGGATGTACACAATACTGGTAGCCCGCTGGAGCCCGCTGGATAGTGGCACACTGGTAAATTAACGGGATTTGGCATCTCAAGTTGCACCGATCAAGAGTCAAATTAATTGAGAGGCTCTTTAATCTTCTTTTTTCAGTTATAAAATAAAGCTTGGAAGAACCGTGTTCAAACGTCTATTTTTGATTAGTTAGATTTCCGGCTCAACCACCAATGGTTATCAAATAAGAATTGCAACACCATGGAACTGGGGATATGATTATATTATTTGCCACTGAACAGTTGTCCATAAATATGACAGTTGGCATCACTCAAAAGGCAGCTTCCAGTATCCTACCTAGTGGAAAGAGAATTAGACTTCTCTTCAAAAATATATATAGGCTTATCTTGCCTTTCCAGCGCAGGACAATCGTCTAGTCCTCATGATTGTGCCAACCCTGTGCCAACCCCTGAGAGAAATGACCAAAAGAGGTCTTTTAGAAGAATAGCCGACGACCATTGAAACCACCTGGTGTAAGCAGATACTGAAGATGGGAAGAACTACCTTATGGAGTAATAATGGTTCATTCTGATTGGTCCGAGTTGTTTAATTGCCTAAAGTGGAATAGCTGCATTTCGTTGGCGGGGCACAAAGACTAGTGCCAGTACTAGTGCTGCCAGTACTAGTGTCAGTACCGGTACCCCATACTTTCTCTTTTCTTGTTGCCTGAATATTCACCCCTCCTCGATCCTGAACTTCGAAAAAAGTGGTCTGCGCGATGCCATGAATATATGAAAATAGTGACCGAAACATCTCCAAACTTCCTCGCTATACCCCCCGAAGCCCCCCTTCCATCCCCCCTCTGCCATCTGCCACCTGCCATCTCTCTCATAGCGCAAACCAACCTTAAACGCCCCTCCCGGACTGGCTGAGTTACTTGGTCAGCCTCAGCCTCAGCCTTGAACCATACTGTACCTAGGTACGGCAACGCTGCCTCCGGTCCACCAGAACGCCTTTCACCATGGCGACACAAACGGATTTCGCTCGTCCTTCGACCTTTCTCTCACCAGCTCAGACCGGCGCGATGCAAGACCGTCCCTTGACCGCCGTCGATAAGGAGGAGCAGAGTGGGTTGGTGCGTGGGCTCTTACCTGTCATTACTTGACTACTCCAGCTACCAGTGTGGCGGCACCTTTATGGGTAGAGACGACTAACGTTTGGGCGTGGCAGAAAGCGATCCGAGATTTCCTCAAAATCCGCACCAGCTATGATGTGCTACCCCTCTCCTTCAGACTCATCATTCTCAGCACCGATCTCCACGTCAAGAGCAGCTTGAACATCCTTTTACAAAATGGTAGATACTCTCCTCCATTTTGGTTGGGAATGCAGCGCTTACTGAGTATCACAGGAATCGTCTCTGCTCCTCTTTGGGACTCGCATACCTCCACCTTCGCCGGTCTCCTCACAACGTCCGATTATATAAATGTGGTACAATACTACTGGCAGAATCCCGATGCCCTTAACCAGATCGACCAGTTTCGCCTGAGCGCTTTGAGAGGTAAGGTTTAATGGCAAGGAATGATTGGATTTAGGCTGAATTTTCGCAGAAATTGAGAAAGCGATTGGTGTACTCCCACTGGAAACATTATCCGTCCATCCCGATCGACCACTTTACGAAGCATGTAGGCAAATGTTAAAGACACGCGCCCGAAGAATTCCTCTGGTCGATACCGACGATGAAACCGGACGCGAGATGGTTGTTAGTGTTATCACCCAATACCGAATATTGAAGTTCATAGCCGTCAACGTCACACAAACGGATAAATTGAAGAAAACTGTTTCGGAAATAGGTCTTGGCAGCTATCGTGATTTGCAGACGGCCAATATAGACACCAGGGTCATTGACGTTATTCATATGATGGTCAAATACAGCATCTCGAGTGTGCCTATCGTTGACAAAGCGAACCGTGTTTTGAATGTCTTTGAGGCTGTCGATGTGATTGCCATTATCAAGGGTGGAGCCTACGACGAACTCAGTACAAGTGTCGGAGATGCTTTATCCAAACGAGCCGAGGACTTTGCGGGAATTTATACCTGCAGTGAAGAGGATCGTCTGGATTCCATATTTGACACCATACGCAAATCTAGGGTACATCGCTTGGTGGTCATTGACGAAGACAACTGTTTGAAAGGCATCATCTCTCTTTCGGATATTTTGAAATATGTCCTTCTTCACGGAGCCGATGACGACTAGTGGGTGTCGGTTTCTTTACTTTGGCTTTGGATTTTTACGAAAATGAAGTTTACGAATTAGGGAAGGGTTTAAGGCGTTGCATAGCGAAAAGGGCGCAACATAGGCGTACATACGTTTCAGGGTTTGGGAATACCTACTTACTGCTAGGTACTTCGTTGCGAATTTGCGCATACATGACGCGAATTGACTCATTAGAATGTTTTTCTTGTTCACTTCTTTTTCTTAATACCATTTTGTTTTGTTTTTTCTTGTTTCCTTTTTTTTTTCTTTTTGTGGTCGGTTGGGTTTCAGTGGGGGGTGCTTGATGTGGAGGTAGGTTGGTTGGTTGGTACTTGACGTCTGGGATTCTGGGAAGAGGATTGTTGACAGATTGCCTGTGCTAGGAGATAGAAATGAGACCCTTTTTTTCTTAGCTATCTATTTACCTACCTACCTACCTACCTACCTATCATTTTCTTATTGTTTTATTGGGGATTCTTTTTGATTAAATTCATAGTGAATGTTTGATGTTATTTTCCAAATCATTGAGACTTTATCGAGTGAATTTTACTTTTGTTTGTTGATCTTGACTCTTTGAGTGAGTGCCCTTACCGTAGTCCAGTCCGATCCGGTTTCCTAGAGTTCTTGAGTCGAAAGGTTTTTTCCCCTTCTTTGGAGTGAAGTTGTTATGGCCTTAAGTGTTGAATCTTTGAAGGGATGGAATGGAATCGATCAATTGGTAGATATTACATATTACTTGGAATCTTGGAATCTTGGATATCTACGGTGGTAAATTTTCTGGAAATAGAAATTAAGTGGTGAGGTTATATAGGTGGGTGGTAGGTAATTCTGTCACTGGATAAATATTTGATTAAGTGGTTAGTGGTGTGTCTGTCTGACGTTGGGGAACTAACTACTAGAGCCTAGGGGTCTAGGGGTGTAGACGGGGCTTAGTCTATAGTCTATTGGTTGATTTTGGTTTACTGTAATAGCCCTCCTACGGACTCGTACAGGACCTTGGAAGACTTGAGAGATGAAGGAGGTATGAGGGACATGAGAGTAGGCAGCTAGATTGTATTCGTCTATAAGCGTAAGTAAGATTACTGTAAATCACAAATTGGTTTTTACTGTGTTTCTATATAAACCTGGTTTGTCTTTGTCTTTGTCTCTCTTCCCACCCCTTTTCGGGTCTAAATACAGTACCTGGGAGGCTGGGAATCAATCAGAGATTCTTGTTTTGTTTTATATAAGGAGTGCGAAGACGTGGACGTAAGGGTACAGTGGATACGGAGGCATGGGAGGGTATAATAAGTTGGACTGGGTTCGCTGGACTGGCTCGCTTAGCGTCCTCCCCTTTTGATCTCGTTTATAGGTATAGGGAGGAAGAACTTCGTATTTGCATTTGGTAATAACTTACTTACGTGCTATCCTATCTTGGAGAATGTTACTTGTAGTGTTATTTTTCTTTCTAGTAGTCCTTAATAACTACTAAAATCTAGTAAGACTTACCTATCTCGCGAGCTAACACTTCCGGATTCCTTACCTCTATAATCTCCTTATTACAGTATTCATACTTACATGTTGCCATCCTATCATACTTGTACTCCATCCCCATATCTAGCTAGTGCGTAACAGTTAGCAGTTGACAGTAAGGACGGTATACCTACCACCCGAAATACTTCGAAATAATACCTTACATAACCTTTTCCGTCTCGAAATTTATACTAGTACTCACCTCGTCTCGTCTAGTAACAACCCCCCCCCCCCCTCTCTCTCCTCGCCCCATCCAATGTCAAGTTCCGTTCTAAGCCGTAATAAAACGCCGTAATAGCGTCCGATCAAGCGCTTAGTATCTAGGACTTATGTCCACCGCTAATTTACTACGTTCGTTCCTAAATGAATTTCTAGAGCTGGTGAGTAGCACTCGGCTTGGGCTGGGCTGGTATAGAGACGTTACTGTAAATAGGTCAGGGTTTTCCTGCCATATGGAGGGTCCGGACAGGAAGAGGGCGATGATACGTGATAATTGGTGAAGGGTGGTTGATGGGGTAGTGGGGTAGTGGGATGGGGTTGATTTGTGTGTTTAGGATGTTGATTGGTGGGTGGGGTTCAGGAGCTTACTTACTTACTTTTGGAGGAAGGGCGTCGATGAGAATAGATTTTTTTGCTAGAGCTAAGACCGCGGATGACGAGTTCTTTTTTGGTGGAGATGGGGGGTTGTGTTGTGAAGAGTTATGTTGGGGGAGTTACTGTATCTTCTTTGTTGTTTGTGGTGGTGGGGTGGTACTGTAGCTTGTTTATTTGGTGGTGGAAGGATATATCATGTATGTGATTTACTTATATTGTCCCGAAATCCCGTTTAACTCTATTACTCCCTTCTAGGGCTATTGTTTAAGAGAAATGAGGTCTTTTTCCTCTCTCTCTATTCTCTGACTCGATAGTTTCGTGAACGTCTTGAGTCTAGTAATTATCCCGATGGAAGTCTCTACCTTCGTATGGTATGTCATAATACCAGACAGGTTTTCCTAGAAACTGATAGGTGTGAATAGAGAAGCATTGGCGAATGCTGGGTTAGAATGAAGTTGTAGAGTAAGGGTCGTTTGGACTACTGCTATTATCATTACTATGATATCGAGAACGAGATTTAACTATTCTTGTATCATGAGGAGGAAATACGCGGGGCGTTAACTGAAATTAATCAAGTGAGCGTTCTTTTGGATATTGTCGGGAAGAAACCATATATCTCACTTCTGTTAGACTTTCTTTAAGGGCTTGTTATGACATAGCTTATTACTTACCGAAGGCTATCAAAGTGGCAATGCCTTGTAGGGTATTGAGGAAGTGTGTGCTAGATAATCGTATATTAATACAGCGCGTAGCAACCATTTAGATAGTGACAGACTTACTAGGGTGGAATCTTGGTTTCGAGGTCCAACAGCCTTTATTGCTTGGAAGTCTCCAAGTAAAACTTCTGTACAACATACAACAGAATTAATTTCCGAGTAAAGTGTAACTTATGGCCAGATACAGGGATGAAGTAAGCATAACAGCCATTGCCAATTGGGAGAACATCAGGTACCAACTGACTGGTTACCTCAACGATAAGAGTGGTTCTGTCCAAGAACTACCTAGGTGCCTACTCCAGTTAAACGACATGAATGTAACATACGCAAAAGAGGCCAAACACCCTGAGGAGCATATGTTGGTTTGTCGGTTGGTGTAGAAGCAGGAGCAGGAGCAGGAGAAGGAAGTGCTGTAGTGACAGCTTGTGTGATTGCTTCTGTCGGTACAGAAGCAGGTGTAGCAAGTGCTGTAGCTACGATATAGCGATATATATAAAGACTACCTTAATATATATCCTCGGTTAACACGTGCCGCTTAATATTTATATAGATTCTAAGTCTATTTACAAATACCTTGTTAAACTCGGAACGACAAAGGAAAAGAGACTAATAATCGATATAATATACCTAAGAGACGCACTATATTACGTTACTACTTAAGACCACCTTAATTTACTATATATATCCCACTACCTTAATTCACTACTTAAGCCTATAGTACTTTACTACTTAAGACCACCTTAATTTACTATATATATCCCACTACCTTAATTCACTACTTAAGACTATATTAATTCACTACTTAAGGAAGTTGGAGTCTCTGGCAGGTCTACTGGAATTTATAGAAGTGTGTGAGGGCATTGTGCTACACTACCTATATGAGTGTTTTGAGATTTACTGTGAATAGTGAATGAAGGTTTTATGTGGTTGTGAGTTGAGGTGGTTTGTAGTGAATTGAGGGAGTTTGTAAGGAGTGAATGGAGAGTGGATAGTGAATCAAGAGAGTGAATAGCGAATATTCCGAAGGTGCCTCAGATATGAAATGTAGGTCTTAGAAATTGGAATTCCAAAAGAGATATATATAGCTTCTTATCTAATAAAATCTAGAGCAGCTTTGTTTAAAATGACATGGCAACTAAGTAATAGCAAATAGTGAATCGGCCAGCCATTCACTATATAGAGATCTTCCACGCCTATCTAGTAAAAGTAAATTATCGCCCAACAAAAAAGAGAATAGAAAAAAAAATTAAAAAAAAAAAAAGTAAAAAGTGAGGGGCAAAAGAAACATGGCTCACAAATATCACATCCTCTACTAGAGCAGAGTAGGGAGTGTCCCCGAAGGGTGGACTCGAAACTCATCTTTCGCATGGATAATACCGTTAAGCCAAGGCGGGTTTGTTTCTTAGATACCCCTCAGGTTAATGTTATTTATATACCACTGTCAGCGAGACTGGCACGTGACTGGCACCGTGTTAGAAGGGGATATAGGTGGCATTCTCTTCTATAGAATAGTGCTTTACGCTATTTCCATGCGCCTTTCCCTAATAATCAAACTGCTGCAGCGCTGCTAGCCTGCTACAGTACTCCATATCTCCCTCCATACTGAGGACTCACCAGCATCACGCTGCCATGGCTGCACAGGACGCTGGACGCTGGACGACGCTCGACGTCATAAAGACTGGTTGTATTCACTTATTGATTCATTGTGTCTACTTAGCCTGCTAGTTTCCTCCAGCTACCTTTCCCATGGTGCTGTATTCCCACGTTTTCATTTAGAATCATTCCGTTGGCGCAAACCTGGGGTTTTGTTCGTTCCCTCATGTAAAGAGCGCAGGTCTCCTGGTATGAATTCTTTTACCACCAATCTTGCTCAATAATAGTTGGCTTCCACACTTCCCATCTCCTCGCCGTCTATTTCAAGGGAGAACTTCATGACAGCTGTTTGTACCGTTATGACGAGATCGTCTTTCGGTGGGGCAAGTAGACTTGTGGACGATGACCAAGGTAGCAGCGGAAAACAAAGCTTGTCATCTTCAGTGCAACCTGGCTCGGGAATCCTTGCGGATAATAGCCTGTTCGTCTATTAGTCTAAAAGGTGAATTTCCACTTTACAGCTGTACGTAGTACTCAGTTGTTTACAAACTACAGGTGGCAGCAAAGGTTCGGAAAGTCCCTTACAATAAATACTAACAGAGTATTATTTTTATCTTCAACTTGGTCTAGTTCAGCGGCAAGAGAATCCAGGTGCGTACGAACAATCTGTTGTGTTAAACAAATAGTTGGGAAACAATAAAATACCGATACTAAGTAAAATAAGGCACAGATCTAAACAGTAATTATAGGTCTAGTTTAACTTAGAGCTTTAAGCAGTAGTGAGTTATTAAATCAAGCTCTCTTACTTGTCTGGGTCCGGATATACTGTTTTTCTACGATAACCGGTAATATATCGTTTGTTGCTAAGAAGACGATATATTATCGTCAGAATATTTCCGATACGATTATTGATTGTCGACCCCTCGATTTTATATCGATAATATCGTGCTCAGGTCTGGGTACAGGGCTATCTAAGTCTAGGTGCGGGTATTAAATAGTCGAGGATTCAAAGTCACATGTAGGCCATCAGGCAGTCACTAGGTCACTCATCCCATCCTCGTGCTATCATAGTCGATTGCAATTATCTTGTGTTCCTTCCCATTCAAATCGTCCCCAAGCCAAACGTGGCCTTCGACCGTTCTCCGTACCATGCGTGAGTCTCACCAATCAGTACCGATGGGGTCTGCGCCTCTAGACAAAGAAAGTTCACATAGCAAAGAAGGCTATGAAGTTGATTGCGCACCGTATGAGTAACCCATACATGCTGCGAGCGCCTTTGAGTCGATATAGCTGACCCATCTAGCTCCAACAATGTCGATTCTAATACTACGGAGCCAGAAAACCAGTCCACCACTTAGCCATCCCAGCAGTTGGTTACAACTATACCCATAGCCCTGAATGGCGGTTTTCAGGCGTGGTTGCAGGTCGCAGGTTCATTTTGCATCTTCCTGAACACTTGGTGAGTCTAGTCTTCCCTATATTAAGCCAAAATACTGGTTAAAAGTGTTGATTGAAGGGGCGTTGTAAACATGTACGGAGTCTTCCAAACGTATTACTCCCATGATATCGCTGAGACGTCTTCATCATCGGCTATTTCTTGGATAGGTTCAGTTCAAGGGTTCCTACTCTGCTTCATCGGCGTCATTATCGGACCTCTATATGATTTAGGTCATTCGCACTTACTGCTGGCGGTAGGCATGTGCTTGACTCTGTTGGGTATTTTCACTACAAGCGTTTGTAGAAACTACTTGGAGCTCTTCTTTGCTCAAGGAGTGACAGTGGGGCTCGGAATGGGCTGTCTCTTTCTTCCTGGCGTCACGGTCGTGTCCCAATACTTCAGCACCAGGAAGGCGTTCGCGACGGGAATTGCATCGCTTGGAGCAGGGATTGGTGAGTGTTTCCTCGCAATATTGTGCTTTTGACCAGCGCTGACTTCTACCAAAGGTGGTGTCGTGTATCCCATTCTCTGGACTCAGCTACAACCGAAGATTGGATTCGGTTGGGCTACTCGGGTCATTGGATTTGTCATGATACCAACTCTGATATTTCCCCTCCTTGTTATACGACCCCTTCAATACGCCAATGCACCAAGAGTCCTCTTCGATTTCAAATCCTACAAGGATGTGCCCTTCATCCTTTTCGGCTGTGGAATGTTCTTCGGCTACATGGGTATCTTCGTTGTGTTTTTCTACATTGAATTATACGCCATGTCCCAGGCCAATATGAGCGCCAGTCTCGCGTTCTACCTCTTGGCCTTAATTAATGGAGGGTCTATATTTGGTCGAATCTTTCCCAATTTCTGGGCCGACCGGATCGGAACTTTGAACATGATGAGCATTGTTGCATTCTCAGCTGCGGTCCTGGGCCTTTCGCTTTTGGTAATTCGCAATTTGCCGGGCATCATGATTTTCTGCTTGTTATATGGTTTCTTCACTGGCTCGTTCATGAGTCTGCTAGGGCCAACGACTGCGAGTTTGTCAAAAGACCACATGGCATCTCTTGGGTCCAGAATGAGCGTAGCTTTTATCGCAGCCGCGCTTGGATCTTTACTGGGAAGCCCAATTGCAGGGGCAATTCTTGCGACGAATGGAGGAGACAACTGGATCGGACTACAAGCTTGGTCTAGCGCTTGTCTTGTACTCTCTACTGGGTGTCTCCTGAGTGCAAGAATGCTCAAGGTTGGTGTCAGTTTCAATGCCAAAGCTTAAGGTACAGCGTTGGAAGATAAACCTACGAACGAGGAGAGCGCTACACTATTGATTAGATTAGGAGTAATATGAATCCCGTGGATTTAATAACTAAATTAAACCCCGTACTAGGCCCTAGCTAGATTAACAGATGTAAATGAGATTAAGAATGGTCAAGAAATAGATAGAACGAGGGGAATTAGGATTGGAACGAGGTAACGTTATAAACAAGTAAACAAAAGGAATAATAATAATTAGCTAGAACCGTAAATAGGGAGTGATTGTTTAGGCTCTGTTCACTCAGAATGTTGGACCTCGATATGCAAAATATTAGGAGAATATATATAATTAGATGTTTCTTAGTTTGTATTTATTTAGATAAAAATCTACTAGTATTTCATATACAATTCTTTATTCATCTTTGAAAAGAAATTAAACAAATATTATATATATATACGACGTATCTTTTATAAACATTATTATATATACTTAACTTATTAATCTTTTTCAAAGTTCTAGTTGAATAAAACTTAATTGTTGAATATTAGACTATTGTTAAGCTAGCAATGATTGAATATAATATAATCTAACTTTATTATTCGAACTTGATAAAAGAAGAGAAACAATCCTATAACTATCAAACAAATTATAGTTTAATAGTGATCTAGTAAACACTAATATTATTTTGTTACCCAAAAGGTATCAAATATAATTATTAGAAAGTATTTCTCGCATTATCATAGTAAAGCTCTTTTTAGTATTGTAAAGGAAAAAGATGCTATAATGAATATGCGTTTAGTTTCACAGCTATCCTAAACACTACCCCCAAACGCGCAGAAAGGATTGGGAAAACTGTGCATTGTTAAGTTGAATTATGAAAAACATAAACTTTATTTCTATATGCAACTGTAGTAACAATGAAAGCTACAAACTATCGCGTTGCTATGGAGTTGTGAAGAAGTGTGCCTGAACTTCAGGTCTGTCTGTAAGCGAGAGACGTTCCTTCCCACTGATGCAATCAACAAGCCCAGCCTCCGAATTTTGGAGGAAGTCGGCCACAAGATCAACTGGCTCACACCAGTGGACCTTCTCTCTCTTCGTACCTTCCAAAAATCAATCAAACAATCAAACAGCATCCAAACCAACGCCCACAATGGAGCGAAAGCTCCTGCCTTCCAAGTTTGCAGCGTTTTCGGTTGGTCTGTATTCAAAGTTCATCGCCTCAGTATTGAACCACAACTACACCACAACTCTCCTCATCGACCCCAATCCATCCAAAGCTCTTATGTCTTCAGATGATTTCATCATCGCAAGATATCTATTAGAGGAATCAAGCGCTGCAGTCCATCGAACGCCTTCTTTTGAGACCCAAAACCGGCATCTAATCTGCGACCGACGCCATCAGATTGATGCTTACAACCAATGCGCGCAATCCTACGGCATTAAAGTTATCATCATTGGGGACTACAAAGACCTTGTGAGTAGCATCTACATTAATGTGATAGCATCTTGCTAACTTAACTCTCAGGCCTGGGAAATTATCTCTGGCAAGTCGGAAAGCTGGATCAGCAGAACTCTTCGAAGAACCTCTTCTGTACTTAGCGTCCAAGACCGCAAGACAAAACATACCGCAAAGCGCGTTTCCAGTAGCAGTAACCTCCTGCTTAAGGAAGATGCAGTTGATGAAAAGGATCGCAAGACTAAACATAAATTGAAGCGGGCGTTTAGCAGCAGCAACCTCCTCTACAAGAAAGATGCAATTGCTGGAAAGGACCTCAAGGAACTCGGAAGACTTTGTGGAGAATGCCCATTGATCGTCGAGCGCGTTCCAGAAACGCTTTACCTACCAACGCACATAGCTGCTACTGCCCAGAATCTGCTCATCTATGGCCTGAGAACCGAAGGAATCTTTCTGGACCCGGGCAAGCAAACCCTTCTGCAATCCATATACGATCATTATGCAGTCATTAATGAAGATGAAGACACTATTACTGGTACCGTTCAACAACGAATCTTACCAGACAGATTCCGACTCAACAATCTAGAGGTTGCTGCTACGCTGATAAGATTCCTCTCGGTGTTACCCGGTGGCATTCTGGGCGAATTGCACCTTTTCCACGCCTTGGCTGATATATATTGTCGATTCAAAGATGAAAACGAAATCGCCGCTCTTTGTCGCGCAGAATTGATTGCACTTGCGATTGAGACTGTCAGTACAGTTTCGCGTCGCCATCTGATCTATGGCATCTTTGGCACCCTTCATATGTTTGGTGAAGTTGCAGAAAAATCAAATTCATTAACTGGATACGAGTCCTTGGGTGCAATCTTTGGTCCCCTTCTCATTGGGGAATACCTCCACTATAACATGCCTCAACCTCACCCAAAAGGAAAATTGGTCGTTCTCCCAGTCTCCTCGCCTAAAACCCATAAGAAAACCAAGGCACAGATGCCACTCGCCGATGATAATGGTTTTCTTTCTCTTGATGAGAAGAACACACTTGCCAGCGGCATCGCTGAGATGGTCATTTCACATTGGGCAAAGGTGATTGACTTTATGTTGCACCCACCCTGGCACAATAGTACACGAGGTATCAAAGGGGTAAGAACACCAGAGGTGATGGAGAATCAGCTTCGATCTCCAACTCCAAAACGACGCAAGTAAAATCCATCCATCTTCCATTTCACACTGCTAATACTACAACTTCCAGGTTCTGATCCCGAAACTCGCTTCCTCAATCAACGGCGCCGTGAGAAGCACGAGCAAAGACTCGAGAAACAGAAGATTCTTGCATCGGAATCCAAATCCAAATCCAAGTCCAAATCAAGATCGAGTCAGAGTCTCGCATCAGTCTTTCCATCTCCTCTAGAAAAGGTTACTGCTGAGAAACCAAAGACAATCCTTGGTGACGAGTTAATTTCGAACCGAATGGCTGTATCCCCAGAATTTGATAAGAGGCCTATGCAATCACCAAAGCGTGGTTCAGAGAGTGAAAAACGAGACTCAGGATTTACCAGTGACTTTTCTTTCAAAAAGTCATCATCAAAGCCTTACATAAACTTCTCCAAACCATATGGGGATGGTTCCAAATACCTGTCCAGAAGCGATAATACCTTTGGCACACCATCAAAGACAGTAACACAAAAGCACACTGAGCTTCAAAGGAAGTTTGAGGCACTTTCCAAGTCAAACAAAAAACCCGATTTGACAAACATTGTTGGTAGACGCACTCCAGATTTGAGTATCCCCAAAGGACCATCTGAACCAGCTCGTCGCATGATTTCAAGCGTACCAGATAACAAAAAGAAGTCTTATGGAGACTTGAGTATGTCTGGAGTCTCAGGTGCCACCCCAAAGATAGATGATATGCAAGTCCAACCAGAACAGCAAAATCAAGATAGAACTCCACCGAAGCGCATAGTTCGTGGAGATAATATCTCCTCTTTGGCTAGATTCAACAAGACAATTGACCATTTTGAATCAGCAGTTGATCGAAATATGGAGAATCGGTCTGCCAAATTCAACCGCAACGATCCCTCAAGAAGACTGTTCCACCAAGTCGACCCATCATTGACAACCACCCACAAAACAGTCATCAACAACCATGTCACCCCCAAACCAGGCTTGAAGTCGAACGATGCTTCAATTAGAAACAACAATTCGACACCCCTCCTTACGGAGCCCATTGTCAAAGAGGCTGTCAGAGGAGTCACCTCACAACAGAATGGCCAACCCATAGAATCGGCGCAAACTACACAAATCCTCAAGAAGAGTCTATTTGCAAGAAGCAAAGCTCGATTGACAGGTCAAAACAAATCTTCTAGATCAGGCTCCGGCTCTGGTTCTGGATCTTCTATTCATAGCCACAAATCCAGATTCAGTTTCAAAGGGAGCAGTCTTACTGGTATCAAAAAGAATATCAGCAAGACCATGGAAAATACTGGCTCCAAAGTCACGGCTCTTAAGGCCATTTATGAGCCCAGTAATTCTGTCACATCACCCCCAAAGAGAACTCTTCGCAAATCGATCCCCGATGACAAGCGGTCTATCGGAATTCCAAAGACCCTCATTGCACCTTATACATCCAACCCACCTTCTCCAGCAAAGTCCACGCCCCGAAAAGCTCAACTGAAAACTGTTGAGCACAACAAAAGTGACACATTCGATGGAGCTGGTTGTATTGAGGAGAATAGAAGTGCACTTCCGGATCCATGTTCTGAAAAACATCTCAAGACTGAGAACCGTGATAGTCGCGCGCAAGTTGAAGAAATTGGAAAAGCTCTTCCCGATCCAGATCTCCAGCAACATTTGACAATCGAGAACCGTGATCTTCGTGCCCAGGTTGTGTCCCTCCAAAAACGCCTTGAGGCTGCAATGGAGGAGAATAGAGGGATGGAGTTACTTATTACTCGATTGATGAGAGAGGGAAATCCACAATATCACACAGAAGTGTTGGATGTAGTTGGAAATGGGGGATTGGATGGAACCAAGGAGTTGGAGTTGGATTCAGATAACAGTTGTGATACCATTTTAAGACCTTAGGCTTTGTTGGATTGTTGTATGAATATTGTTATTACTCATGATGATCCTGGGGATATTGTGAAATCAGGATAGGCCAGGATCTTGGTTTGAGTTGTTTTCTTTTATGTTTCAGCTGTGTGTTGATGACAACATGTGTCTAAGGGTGACACAGCGACCTTCCTGCTGGGAGGCAAGGTCATAAATGCCTTTTTCAAATGACTGTATGAATAGAAGAAAAAGAATGAAAGAGTTCAAACTCCAATGAATGTCCTTTCTTATAGTAGTGATGTGATTGTAAGATAAACTGTTTATGGAAGAACATTTTGTTCAGTGCAAATGAATTTGATTGGGCTGATGTTGGTTGGGGTGAATGTTCAAAACTTGATCATTGTGAGTTGTCCTAGATTGGTAGGAGATCAAGAGTTATTCATTCTCCCTTTAAAATACTACTGTGGGGGTGAATCTGTGACCATTCCAACATTTTAGAGAGTTTGTGTCCTACTATTTGCATCTGAGGACTTCTGTTGGCACTGACTGTGTTCTGAATTCACTCAAGATGACATTGGTCGTCACTCATCACTCCTGACTCCAAACCAAACTGGTTACCTCCACGATAACCAGCTACCACCTCAACAAACCCCCTCCTTCTAACACCTGAGAAGTATCACAACCAGCTACCACCTCAACCAACCCTCTGCTTCTAATACCTGAGAACTATCACAACCATCCAGACTCGCATATCAAAAATGTCGCGTGCATCCACAGAAGAGGCAGAGATCATGGATCAACTAACCTCCGAATCGCAGCTCTGGAGCCACAAAGGTGCATCTGAGAAAGATGGGAAGAGCGGAGCGATAACTCCAGTTGCACCTCATGAGTCTGAGCAGGAGGGAAAGAGTCGATGGTTTGACTTGGGACATTTTGGGGTATCACTTGGTATGCAGTTCCTCGAATACGCGTGGATACTACCTCGAGACATAGAAGCTGACGGATGCGCGCACAGCGCTCTGGTATCTGTTCCTTGGTTTTCCGTTTGCGTATGGGGTTACCTGGTTGAATCGTGAGATCATTCGGTGGGTGGGTTACGAGAAGATTATGCGGTCTCCAAGTGGGATTATTGGGTCGAAAGGTAGGTTTCTCGTCTCCTTCGCAGACACACGGCACGTATAAACTGGCTGAGTCTGGTGGTGATTGCAGTGTTTTTTACGGTGGTCAGCGTCATTATCATTACGGTCTGGGCTATACAAATCTCCGAGGAAGAGAAAGAGAAGCGCATTCTGAAGTTGAAGGAGGAGGCTAAGATGTGGAACAAGGCTTGCGAGGTTTTGGAGAGGGAGAAAGCGTTGATGGCAAAGGTAGGCTGGATTAGACTTTACGCGTGTTCTGTGTAGTAAACTGATGCCTCTGAATAGGTAGGCTGGATTAGACTTTACGCGTGTTCTGTGTAGTAAACTGATGCCTCTGAATAGGTAATTGAGGCCAGTAAGACACCTGGCAAACTCGGTAGCTCTTCTGGAATGCGGAAAGAGCCACTGGACTATTATCCGCCCACGCCGAAGGATATGATCAAGGAGGTGATGGAGAGACGAACTAGGAGAAACTGAGCACTGGGTATCCGCCGAAGGAACAAGGACGAGGGATATTGGTGTGCTACCGATGATGATCCAACGATTATGGCTTTGCTTTTGCGAATACGATATCTGGGGTACTGAGAAGTGTTGCTGCATTTCGAGATAACAGGCGATAGAGTTCTGTCGGAAGGACAGGATGGGAGAATGAGTTATATTTCGCAATAATGCGGGTGCCTAGCAATCTTTAGCAGTCATGCTAGTGTTTTATCACACGTACATAGTCTTGCTGAGAAAAGAGCATTCTTCAAAGCCAATGTCTCATTGCTGGGTGAAGAAATATACATCCATACAACTAAATACAGTGTTCCAAGCTTACTACAAACATTTTTGCTGTTTTGTTTCCAAGGACCAATGAATACCCAATATCTCAAAGAAAAGAGTGAGCCTGGAGAAAACTCTTGCTCTTCTTGGTCAAGTCATGAAAGTGTCCTCCTGGATGTTCTCTTTTAAACCCTGGAAACTGTGAATAGATTAGTATCCAATTCTAATGCAATCAGCAAAACAATATGTACTTACCTCACTCTTCCAATCCCAACGATACCATCGTCTTTCACCTTCCGAAAATGTACCTGCCGTTGTGGAATCGTAATCATCTTTGGGCTTCCAGTTGTCTTTGACTTCAAAGGCTTTGTAGGCATCTCCACCAACATATTGACTATTTTCTTGTTTCTTGCGGTAAGATGCCCGCTGTTCTTCTATATATTCTGCTGTGACGGAGACCTGCTTTCGAAGGTGTTTCTTGAGGTCGATCCCAGCTTCATCGCAGAGTCGAACCACTTCGCAGCCCCATCCACATTCAAAGTCCTGCGCATCTCCGACGAGGAACTCCAGAAGTAGAAGGCACATGATCGGGAGGTTCTTAATATCTGAATCGGGCTTGAGAAGTTTGTGCTCAGAGAGTTTTTCCAATGTGGTGAGAATCATGACTCCAATCATGTTGATGATCTCTCCTACACCGGGACCATCTTCGTTGCCTTTTCTTTGTAAGCGCATGACTCCTAAATGTCAATTAACAATTGTAAAACATACCCATCCAATACATCATGTAAAAATCTTCACAGATCAAAAAGCAAGCGAAAGCCTCCACATAAGACCAAAGTTTATATGGATCAACATTCTTTTTTGAGAGGTCGCGATCGAAATCCTTCAGCATGTTGCTCATCACCTCCGATACTCCCCATCCGTTCCAGTCTTCGTAGATGTGCATATCTCTTTTATCTTGGTTTCTTTTCTCTGCTTCGTCGGCAAGTATCTCGAGGAGGTCGGATCCAGCGTCCGTGACGGGGATACCAATATCTGGATATTACCGTTAGTGCCCTTTGGCTTCACGCATCGGTTGAATATGATGTCTCGAGGAAGACATAGGAATTTCCGCGCCAGCCAGCTCATTCCAAAATGTTATATTGACATAACGGTGAACTGCAGTGGGAAAGGAAAATGACTTACCTGATACTCGATAGATCCACTCATCGGTCCACTTGCCATCTGCTGGCACATCTTGGTCCTCGTCGTCGATGCCTTCAAATTTGGGCCATTGAAGGTTTATATAACCAGTCTTTAAGGAATTCTGAGACGGTGGTAAGTTGATGCTAACTGACTGATAGGTCATTAGGAAGCTTTACATCTTTATCTTTGGAAGTTTTGGAAGAAGCGTCATTTTTCTCTTTTTCTTTGGTCGAGCTACCTTTGGCAGCTCCTTTCTTTGCAGGTTTCGCGGAATTAGAGCTTTTAGGGGAGGGATCTTTGGCTGCTGCTTTTTTTGCAGGTTTCGTGGTATTGGAGCTGTTAGTTGTGGGTTCTTTAGCTGCTGGAAGGGATTCTTTGCCAGCTTTCTTTGCGACTTTCGTTGAGCGGGTGTTGTGGGTGGTTTCCGCCAATGCTTTGCGTTTTGCTGGCATATTGAGGAATTATTTGGGATTATTTGGGATTGTATGGTAAATTGGGAATTTTGGAGTTGGATTTAGCAGAGCCTGAGAGGAGCTTCAGTATTTAAGATCTTCTCGTACGTCATGAAACCAATGTGACGAAACTGTGATGCAATGTTTACCTTCAGCTCTACCCTACGTCATACCAACACGAAAAACACACGTTCTCACGTGGAAAAAATATATACGAAGTGCAAGTTTTTCAGAGATTGAGAGATCCTCTTTGAGTATGAAAAAAGTCTTTTTGAGAGAAAATCGGAAGTACTTGTCGAGGGGACTGAAATAGGGGGCAGAAATAACACGTGGTCGATTAGATGAATAAGCCCGTGTGATGGTGGGGTCTAGCGCCAGGATTTGGATGATTAGATATCTTATCTCAAGATTTTATATCGCTAGGGTTGAATTAATGTTCGCGAAGTCTGCTGGGACTCTCCACATTACACTCTACATTGTTTTTTTTGGGGGGGGGGGATCTCTATCTCACTCGCGTCTAATTCTATTCTCGGGTAAATAAATAGCCATACAAATCACTGAAAATAAGACAGTATGAAAACCCCGCTTCTGGAAGATCTCACTACTTCCCTTCTACATATTTTTGAGCAATTGAGTATCTGAACTCCTGGTATGAAGCTCTTTTGTAAAGAAGTATTCCGGGATATGCATTTTCATTATCTTTTCTGGCACCTCCTGGCTATCTGTGTAATAGACACCGACCCCTATGGCAGTATAGACACTTCAACAACTAGACCGCTTTCAAATCTTGCTAATTACTCGAGTATTTTGATCATGATTCAATCTTTAGTTCCGTTCCTTGGACTCGAAGTCCTAACCATATAGGAGCTCCGCCGCTTTTACGGCGAGGGGTCGGTCATCTTTCCCCACGTCCGGTGTTTTACCGGCGGGAACGAACCCCATCAGGCTGAGAGAGTCACACTTCTTTCAACTCTTCAACAACATACAACACCAAGATGTCTTCCTCAGAACCAACCCCAGTGGAATCCCCCAAACCAGTCGAGGCGCCTCCCAAGCAATCGCAACCAGATGCCGCCCCAAAGCTATCTGGCGCAGAAATTAAAAAACAAAAAGCCGCCGAGAAAGCTGCGCGGAGGGCACAAGCTGCAAAAGAGAAGGGCGCAGGAGCCCCCGCACCACCTGTAGCTTCGCCAGCACCGGCGCAGAAAGGTGATGGCCCAAAGGCGCAAAAATCCCAGCAAAAGAGGCGGGGTTCCATGTCAGCTCCAAAAGATATTCCTATTCGGTTACAAAAAGGGATTGTTGCCATCCCAGAAGAGCCAAAGAAAGAAGACAAGACAGTCGAGTTCTTCCGACATCTTTACAAACCACGGATGAAGGGTCTGGCAGGCGTCGGGAAAGATGTTCATCCTGCTGTACTAGCCTTGGGTTTACAAATGAGCAACTATACTATTTGTGGAAGCTCCGCTAGACTTGTTGCGACACTGCAGGCATTCAAGAGAGTATGATTCATTGCAGACAAGTTTTAAGGATGCGCTTCTAACCTGCGAGTTAGGTCATTGAATCATATACAACCCCCCCAGGACACACCCTTACGAGACATCTTACCTCACATGTCCTATCCCCACAAATCGAATATATTGCTTCATGTCGGCCCATTTCAATATCCATGGGTAATGCTATTAGATGGCTGAAACTGGAAATTTCGAAAGTAGACATTGATACCCCAGAAGCAGATGCTAAGAAAGCACTTTGCGAAGGCATCGATATATTCGTACGAGAACGAGTTACCTTTGCCGACCAAGTTATTGCAAATAGCGCAGCAGAAAAGATTAGAGACGGAGATGTGATTTTGACATATGCGAAAAGTAGCATTGTTCAACATGCTTTGATGAAAGCGCATGAAGATGGCAAGAAATTCGGGGTGATTGTTGTAGATTCGAGGCCACTGCACGAGGGAAAGCATCTGGCAGCAGCTTTGGCTGATCTGGGGATTGAAGTAAAGTATTGCCTCACCAATGGACTAAGCCACAATATTCAGGATGCCACCAAAGTGTTCCTCGGAGCTCATGCCATGATGAGTAACGGACGACTGTTTTCGCGAGCTGGAACTGCCCTTGTTGCAATGGAAGCAAATGATAACGACAAACCAGTCCTCGTACTTTGCGAAACCATCAAATTTACTGAAAGAGTTGCTCTCGACTCGATTGTTCATAACGAGATTGCACCAGCAGATGAGTTGGTCATCAATGGTGGTGCTTTGGAGGCATGGAGAGATATTCCACATTTACAACTTTGCAATCCAATGTACGATGTCACACCAGCTGAATATATTCAGATGATTGTTACAGAGTCAGGAAATGTACCACCTACTTCAGTACCTGTTTTACATAGGCTGGGAAATGAAAGTCAAGGTTGAACAGGAATATAATAACGGAGTACTGTACATATTGACATCTCTAGAAGGCTGCCGGGGGCATTTTGATGCAATTCTGATATCGCGTGGAGCAGCGACAATTCAATAGAAGAACCAGGTGATTCGAGGGGTCAACCGAGTCCCGGAGGAGCAAAGTGGGAAGCATGCCGAGGAGCGCTCACCTGGTGTAAGATATTGTAATGAAGATAGATGACAGAGCTTGCGCCTATTGATGCATTTGCCAATTCATGATCGTCCTTGCAACTGGAATTTGCGCATTCCAGCTAAATTGAAACCCGCCGTTGATCGTGTATTATCGTTCTTGTGCTTTGCATTGGAAAGCCCAACAGCACATGAAGCACAAGAGGAGCTCCTCGAAGCACGCAAATGCTCATGCATTGTAATTGTTCTGGCTCTGGCTCTCCCAACTCGGTAGTTCAGAACAAAAGAGTCTTTCTGAACAACCCAATTCGTTTTAAATCCGCAAGAACCTGACAGTTTGGCAACTCTTTGATTCCGCAAGCTCTTCACATCGTGAGCAAAACTCCAATACAATCCATGACTCAAAAAATCTTCCCATCCCAATGCCCCATAGCTTTGTACAATCTCCTACCATTCCTTCCACCCAATCCGCATGGCCTACGATTCCTGGTTCTCGTTCGCTGACCCATCCCTCCGAGCTCTCTTTTCCAACAAGGCTTGTCGTCGTGCCCCGAGAATGGCCTGTTGTCTTTCCTCCACGCCCAGAAGCCAGTACCCGAAGCTTCCTCCGATACCACCGAATAATGGATATGCCCAGAGCGAGCCAGTGTTGAAGAAAGGACGTTTCTCGATACCGAGTTGCCAGAGGCGGACGGCGATGCCTGGGGATTGTGTTAGCTAGCTATAGCTTTGGGGGACTTGGAGAGGGGAGGTACCAAAGCCCGACCAGAAGAGGACTTTGTGGACCATTTTTGGTGGTGTTTTGTGTGCGATTGGGGCGTAAGAGAGGACTGCCGCGCTGTATGTACTTGGGGGGTTGTTTGTTTGAGGCTGCCCCTCAATGGATGGTGGTTTGGTTATGGAAGTCTGGGGAGAGTTCCGCTAGTGTGCTTGACGTTGCTCATGCAGTTCCCACAATCCAATTCACGTGACATGTAGTATCAATCCAGGCAGGTGGTGTCTTCCTCAAGACTTCTAGATTGAATTAGTTTTCAAGCTTTTGTTTGATTCAATGTATAATCTTTTCCTCAAGATATCAATGTCTTTCATCAGACCAAAACTCAAGTGTTCAAAGTGATACTATGATTTAGTTTCTTTTCAAATGCTAGGGACAGTGTGCTATTTGTCCTTCAGAGGGATTTGAGATTCATTCACATCTGCTTACAATCTCTAACATTGAGAGAATTTGATTGGTTATAACTACTAACCAGTGAATTGGCAGACATCCATGCTTTCCATATCAGATCATGTGATCATATTTCAAATTCCACACAATGTGCACCTACCACTTCCTCCTTCCCCAGTCACTTCAAGGTTAGTCACTTGCAGATTACTAACCCACCGGAGCTTTCACCTCCGCAACTCCGGTCCCACCCTTCACCAAGATGGCAGGTGCAGGTGCAGGGCAGCAGGTCTTCCTTGGCGACCCTCTAGACAAGGTACATCATTGCTGGGAGAATCCATCAGTCTGTACACCAACATTTTGTGTCCTGACAGTGGAACCTCAACCTCAACTTCCAATGCCGCCCCCAAAGTCCAAGGGAAGAGGTGACCCTGCTGTTGACCGCAAGAAGTTGAAGGCATCGGACCTTCCGCTATCTTCCTTGGTTCGCGGCGAGGTTAATGGACTTGCGCATCGATACAAGAAGAAGGGCAACTACGATCAGTTGCGACAGGAAATATGGAAGGATATGGAGAAAAATGTGGGTAAATCTTTGCGTGGAAGGCGATCGCAGTGCTAACATAGTATACAGGATTTTGAGTCTACATTCAGAGAGAAATTACTTACAGTCGCGGAGGCTGAAATCGACAAGAACCCTCACCAGCTTTTGAAGCTGGATAGAAGTAAGGCGACATTGCTACTTGAAGGCGCGGTAGAGCGAACCAATCTCTACCAGGATGCAGAGTCTTTGATCGATGAGTATTTGGACAAACACATGCCAGAAATTGAAGTTGGCATTAGAGCTCTTCGCGCCCAGGACATTGGTCAAGAGGCCGCAGAAGAGGAGCGTGTTAGGGGCAGTAAGACAGATGCGCAATACGAAACCGAGGCCGCTGAAAGACGAAAAGTCAGGGAGCAGGTGCGTATCGATCGCAATCGAAAGGCGGATGAGGAGGAAGAAGAGCGAAGAAATGCTGCTAGGGAGAGACGTCGGGAGCAGGATAAGAGAGACGAGGCAAGACGACAGGAGCGTGAGGCTAGGCGCAAGGCTGAACGAGAGCGGGAGGAAGAAAAGGAGAGAGTTATGCGTGAGAGGGATCGTGATCGGGACCGAGAGAGAGACCGGGAGAGAGAAAGAGATAGGATCAGAGACCGGGACCGAGACATTGGTCGCGACCGCCATCGTGACAGAGATCATGATCGGTATCGAGATGATCGTTACAGACGTCGCGACGATGTTTCCCCTAGGCGACCCTCCACGAGAGATAGGGATAGCAAAACCTCACCAGCTCCGTCAAAACCCGAACTTACAAAAGAGGAAATCGAACGTTTGGAGCGGGAGGCCGAGAAGGAAGCCCTCGATAATCTTCTGAAGGAAGGCAATAAAATGGCTCAACGATCCACGAGGCACCAATTGGAAGTTGAGATTGACAAGAGTCTTGCGCCACCTCCACGAAAGACCATGCCAGCATCGGCCATTGCACCTCTCTCCCGTGACTCTCCTTCCAAAACACCAGATGCCAAGAAGGTTCCAACAGCACCCAAGGGAGCTCGGGTCGATGCAGATGGATTCAAGACTCCGCTCCCAAAATCTACGGAAGAGCCAAAATTGGAGAGCCGTGAGAGACGAGTTGCTCGTAAGAGTCGAAGTAGGAGTCGAGACAGAGCGTCTAGTCGAAGATCTAGAAGTAGAAGCCGCCGTCGCAATGATCGAAGCAGAGACCGGAATTCTGTTCGTTCAAGTAGACGAGACAGTCGCGATCGGGACAGAGACTCAGTTCGTGTGCGCCACGATAGTAGGGATCGAGATGATCGAAGCAGAAGAAATGACAGTCGGGACCGAGATCGCAGAACTCGTGATGACAGAGATTCTCGTCGAGAACGTTCTATCTCACGCTCGCGTCTAGATAGAAGACGAAATTATCGTTCTCGGTCTAGAAGTCGCCATCGTCGAGTTGAGAGAGAACATGATATTTACACGAGCCCTCGAATTAGCAGAGAAGAACAGGAAGCTGCAAAGGTCCAGGGCATTAAAGAGCGAGAAGCAGAAGCCAAGGCATGGGAGAAGGCTAGAACTGAGGCTGAAGCAGCTGGCAAGACTCTGTTGTATACTGACTGGGAGCGAGAACGGACCAGACCAAAGGCACCAACGAAAGATGGCATCCCTACAGGACCTGCCAAAGATGCGGATAGAGCTATACTCGGTTCTTCGAGATCTCACGATGATAGGCCCCCTTCACGCGATGACAGACGTTCTCGCACTGAGCGAAGTCGATCCAGACCTCCCACAGCCAGAAGGGGCAGCCGAATCGAACGCTCGAGAAGTCCTCCTGGTATTGATCGCTATATCCCTGGAGCCTCGGATAGGCGCGGTAGCACTACCCAAAGAGACCGAAGCAGAGATCGTGATCGTCGTACAAGGGACGAACGCGAGGACACAAAGAGAAAGCGATCGAGATCTCGGGACCGAAGTCGTCGACGTGATAGAAGCAGAGACCGTGATCGTGAAAGAAAGAGAAGTCGCTCGCGTGGAGAATATGACCGAAGAGATACTCGACGTGACAGAAGCCGCAGCAGAGACCATGATCGCGATCGTGATAGGCGAAGTGCGAGGAGTCGAAGTCGTGACCGTGACCGCAAGAGAAGCCGTAGCCGTGGCAGTCGAAGGGAGTCTAGGAGGTAGTTGATGGCTGTGTTATTGTACGTTCGTAGTGTAATATACCCATCTCGCTGATTTGCAAAACATAAATAAAGAGTATTACAATAACTTTGGTGATCTATACTACCGATTCATGTTTTCAGCCTTCACTGGATTGCTTGTTTGGGCACTTTCGCCAGTTCTGTGTGTGGATGGGTCGGATCAAATGTGCCCCAGTTCCAATACTATTTTTCTCTGGGAACAACTCTATTTTAAAGTTCCCTCTGCTTTAAGATGTTTCCGTTGGGGAGGGAATCAAGTTCTCTGCCTGGTAAGCTGGCAGTGCGACCAAGACGCGCGTTCTCTTTTCTTGCTCCTCTAAAAAAGTACGATTTTCGGCTAACGCTTGCATCATATGTATCTTTAGATTTTAAGGTTTTAGATTTCATATTTGAGTGACGATTTTATGAAATAAGTCTCCTTTAAAGCTTATCTGTACCACAATTTCACAAAGTAAAAATGAACTTATGCCGAGTTACTCTGAACAAGTGTTAGGAGTAAAGGTGGACACAACCAACTTAAGAATCCAAGGGTACATATAATGCGTCGAGGGCATATGACAGCCACGGAAATCATTAATTATGACCAAAGAGAGGGGCTGCTTAAGGTGTGATACCACACTGAGCCAACAACTCGACGTATTCTATGGGCTTATGTTTACTTCATGAGAAAAGATGCTTTTAGCTAAATATATATAACGATATACTAATGTCTACTTTAACGTCTCTCCTCCTTATCTAGATATTAGCTAGAGGATCCGCAACTAAGGACTATATAAAAAGCCTCGTCTTAGGCACTACTCTCTCCGCAAGCTTCTAATCATACCCCAAAATAATGTAAAAAAGCGCCATCTCAACCTCATGAGCGGCAAAGGACCTTCCAGGACAAGCATGCAGCCCTATTCCAAAGCCCATATGTTCTGGGTTCGTTGCCACGAGTTGCGAGAGTTCTCCTTGTCGGGTGTTTGTCGTCGATGGTGAAACCGCCAGCCATCCCATTGTTCGGGGGACTTGTAGATATCGCCATCCCACAATCTGTGCGTGGAGATGGCGATCGAGGTCCCGCCTGGGATTTTGACGCCGTCAGAGAGTGTTGTATCTTCGGTGATGATTCCGCGGAGGGGACTGATACTTGCTGGTTTTACGCGTTGGCATTACTTTACAAGAGCACGCTGTCGAGGAGACGCATTTTGTGAAATGGCTTGTTTGCTGAATCCATTTTCTTCTCTCAAGATAATTGTGATTTCTTCACGTAATGGTTCTAGCATCTCGGGATGCGTTGTGAGATCTAACATTGTTTGAGTTATGAGATCTGTGGTGGTATGCATTGCAGCCCAGGCAACCCAAGCGGTGCCAAAAAAAACAAAAAACAAAAAGTCCCTACCAAATAAAAAAATGGCAAAAAGACCTCCAGCCAGGTTCAATAACCAGACGAACTGAGTTTTTGATTTTTTTCTCCAGTGCTGGGCCCCTACCCTCGTAATTACATCGCGAAACAGTTAGTGGGTGTGGCGCTTATGGGTGATCACCCACTAACTGACTGGGCCAGGCGGACAGTTCCCAGTTTTATGATGGTGGAAGTGTTATTTGAAGATATTAATATTATTGTGGTGGATTTGTGGGGTATGGGCGTAAATGGGCGGTTTTGATTGGTGGGAAAGCTTCGGGTGTAGATACTAGTCACCTGAGTTGAGAAGTAGGCTTGAGCCTTGAGTAGGTAGACTGGACTAGCACTTCTACTTTGCGAGATGGACCAACCACCAGATGAGGTCCTAGGGACCAGCGTACTTAGACGTTATATTATACTATAGTAGCCTATAGGTCAAGGAAGGCCTATTATATTAAATAGGAGAGGCGTTACCTTGTATATACTATATTATAGACGTACTATTAATATATAGAGTAATCCTCTATACTATTATTTCCGGGGCTATAGTTTTAACGACCTTTTTAAGTCCTATCTATATACTAATTAACTCTACGTTCAAGACGTATAATAAGGTGTTAATAGCTCTATAGCCTTTTACAAGTTACCTACCGTTCTAATAGACGGTATACCTATACCCTGTTTTCCACTTCTTAGAGTCGAGGTTGGGGGATAGTGTCGTATAGTTTCTTTTATGACTGTAGTAGTGTATGATACTTGATTGATTAGATAAGGGCCGCCTGCTGCGAGTCTTTCTGGGGCGAGACTAAGGTCTGGTCTAAGGACCTGTGTGTGTTCCTCTCGCACACGTGTAAGAGCCTCGGGATTTTGCGAGAGTAAATGTATGATATATGTTATTGATGAGCCTGTCGTCGTACCCCGTAAGAAGGAGAAATCGCATCTGGTTCTGGATGACTTGTTTAAAATGAGCACTTCCTCCCAGGCTCTGGTAGGGGTCTTTTGAATTGTTGCCTTCTTAGACCTTGGCGACTGCTCTGTTCAGAATGGCAACTTGCTGTCTCTCTGGATTTTCCTTCTCGAATTTCTCTTTCTCTTTTTCCACCATGGCAATGTAGCGCTTCATCGTAGATTTGTTGTACCAATGAACAAGAGGCCTGACGAAATTCAATTGCGCGAACGGCATGAATCCATCTAGATGTAACCATTTCAACTGTGAGACAATGGCGTTGGCCATATCATTGGGTGTCTTCTGACTATTTATGTCGTGGTTCCAAATCGCTTTGCCAGCCAGGTCCAGACTAGTAAGAGTGCCGAACTATGCAGCTGAAATACCGCACCATTGCCTTCTTCTTCTCTTTTTGCCTTCTCTGCAAGCTGGTCTCGGAAAACACAAACAGTCTTAACCAAGTTAGGAAGAACCAGCTGCGTTATTCTTCCAAACCCAGGACGAAAGACATCTCTCCAACGTTTCCACTCCTCTCCTTCCATGCTCACAAGATCATGTCCTTCGCTCAGAGGCTTCATATATGCCTTCAAAAGGCGAGCTTTTGGAAGAAAGTCTTCTATCTGCGTTGCTTGTCGCATCAGATCCGGGCTACAATAACCAGCATTGGCATCGTAAAGGGCCAGAGGTCAAGATAGAAACAACGATCGAGATGTGGATATCTTAGTCGAATTTGGTCCGCAAGTACGACCGTCGGCATCACATCGCTAGGAAGCGACAACATGATTTTGAGCATCAAACTAAGATTCCCAAAGAGTGGGTGGTGAGGCGGCATTAGTGTTCCATCATGATGGAGCTTCCTGAAAAAGGTTCGGGCCTTGTATAGTGTGTGTAAGAATTTGATGATGATGCCAAAAGCAATAACGAGCAAGGCGTTGAGTGTCGTCGTCAAATACATGGTGCATTGAGCATGTTATACTGAAGCGCTCAAAGAGGAGAGTTCACTACCAGGAAAGGTGGGCTTCAACCGCTTCCTTTTGGTAAAGGGAAGTGGGTTTCTATACGTCTACCGTGCTAACCCTTGGAACCGACAGGACTGCGCCCCGCCGTAAATTATAATATCTCCAGGTGGATAAAGACTTACACGAACAAGGCTAGCTAATCTATCCGCAATTCAAGTCAGCGGCAAAGACCAACCCTACAGAACTAACGCTCTATACGGAGTATTTGCTTAAAACAATCTCATGTCTTGGCATTCGCTTGACTCAGGGGTAGTTC
This sequence comes from Hymenoscyphus linearis, assembly GCA_900536425.1. Taxonomy (NCBI): domain Eukaryota; kingdom Fungi; phylum Ascomycota; class Leotiomycetes; order Helotiales; family Helotiaceae; genus Hymenoscyphus; species Hymenoscyphus linearis. Next base: position 12,258 of record UNPR01000292.1, on the reverse strand, counting down.
GACAATATGCCAAGCTAAATGCCAAGCGACAGCCGTAGTTCCCCACTTGTCACGAATCACGTGCTCACGTGATACTTGTCATAATAGGAGGCGTAACCCTCAGCAGGCACATCCAAGTTTCTTATAGCAAATAGGGATCGCTTGGAGTAGCTAAGCGATCCAAGGATTTTCATTGGTTACTGTCACGTGACCAACTGTCGCTAGACAGGGCGACTGGTCTAGCAGTCTAGCAGCGACTGCAAGACCAGGCTAGCAGGCTAGCAGGCTAGCACATGGAGGACGAAGGTTCTATATAAGACTGGCACGTCTGCCATTAGATAGGAGCTTCGTGCTCAACTTAGTTATCAATCTTATCATATTTGTTTGACATCTTTGATACAAGTAACGAGTTCACTTCCAAGTGAACAACCCGATAGTCTTCTTCTTATCATAGCATACCAACCAGCGAACACCCAGCCAAGTTTAGTTAGCCCGATTGAGTATTCGTTACACCACTATTGGGGGGTTTTCCGGACTCCCGCATGGCACACATACCTTGCAGGACTTGGTATAGAATTTTCTAACTGTGAAGACGACAGGTTATGATGTACAATTTACGTGTTGTTATTGTTTTTTCATTTTGTAGTTGCATACTAAGGCGATTAAGCCCATATCCCGCAATGACTTAAAACTTCGTCCTAGCGCCCCAGCGCCCACGTTTGGCGAGCCTAGCGCCTACATTTTTTAACCCTATACCTCTATAACAGTTTAATAAAAGTAGATATTAAATATTAAACTTCGAATATTGATTGTCTAATCGTAAAAGTACTTAAATTAAGCCTTATATTTTTTTTTTTCATTAAAATATCTTTAAGGTGGTAACATTGGAAAAGTTCCCCTCATGACTAAGCAGATGACTAAGCATATGACTAAGCATATGACTAAGCATATGACTAAGGATAATCATGTGACTACGAGCATGTGATATTAATTTTAAAATCTGACCTCTGGAGCTATATTGTATGTAACGCGCTTAAATTTCAATTACATACGAACCTAATTTCAGACGTTATTTCTAGGGCTAGCTTGATATTTGAAGAACAAATAGCGGAGTGTGAAAATATATACCAGTAAGCATTTTGTGGTGTTTGTGCTGAGTCATATGCTTAGTCATGTGCTTAGTCATGTGCTTAGTCATGAGGGGAACTTGTCCGATGTTACTCGAGTACCGCCTTAAAAATATTTTAATAAAAAAAATATATATAAGGCTTAATTTAATTACTTTTACGATTAGACAATTAATATATAAATTTTAATATTTAATGTCTATTTTTATTAAACTGTTATAGAGGTATAGGTTAATATTTAACATCTATTTTTATTAAACTGTTATAGAGGTATAGGGTTAAAAAATGTGAGCGCTGGCCTCGCGAAACGTGGGCGCTCGGGCGCTGGGACGAAGTTTTAAGTCATTGCGGGATATGGGCTTAATCGCCTTAGTATCTGATTCCATATTAGATAGGACTATACCTCAAAACAAAGTATGCGTGTAGGATGTTACCAACTCACAAACCAATTACAGCAACAACCGACAATCTCATGTAAGCGCTGCCAATTCGGTTTCTCGAAGGTACCTCCTACTTGCGGTAACTGCGGCTTGCCTTCGGTGACGGTTTCCGCAATAAAATCCAATGCGCCAATCCGCACTTTTTTGCCTATTCTTCCTCACCTGTAGTGGTTAATATAGCGGAATTCATCTTGGTGAGATGAGAAACCAGCCGTGGGTATCGTAACATTTGATTTCAGATATTGTGTCTTCAATATATCAACGACTGACAAGGTACCCTGCATGCATCAAGACACGGGTGAATGAGGAGTTGGTCACCCTACTTACCGTAAGAATAGGAAGTCGATGCAGGTATGAGTAAGAAAACTCGGATTTGTGGTGGCATGGGATCGTATTTACGTATTTGTCGATTTGGCAGGTGAGAATTGCGACGTTAAACTTACTTCTGCTTATCAATTATAGAACATTATTGATATAACAGTTGCGTGTCACGAATTATTTTCTGCACGCGCCCATTATGCCCCCAAATCTCAGATATTGAATGTTGGTGGCTTGGTTGGTGGCTTGGTTGGACTGTTTGCAAGTTACAGTCTATGTTAAAACGCTTGTCCTCTCAAACATGGAACTTTTCTTCTTTTCCTTTTCATTTATGAGATCGGGAGCTATCATTATATTCCAATATGACTGATTTGAATACTACGGGATTGGCGCAGCCGCCCTCGAAAAATAGCTTGGAGGAAGTCGGTCTTGACAATCACCATTCAGGAAGCCTTGGGTATAAAGGGAGTTTGAATGCACAAAATGGATCACCACCAGTTGCTATGGATCCTTCACTCCCTCTCAATTGGCCATCTTTCAAAAAGTTTTACAATATGGGGGTACCGTCACTGATGTGTTTTGTTATGTAAGTCCTCACCAGTGGCCCTCTAGATTCAAAGCTGATATATTGCTAGTGCCTTTGGGAGTTCCATATATACACCAGCTGTCCCCGATGTGATGAAAGATTTTCATGTATCCAATACCGTCGCTATCCTTCCACTTACTACCTATGTTCTTGGCTTGTCTTTTGGTCCAATGATCAGTGCTCCAGTTCGTATCCAAACTTTTCCCTTGAACCTCTGCTAAAAAGTCCAGATCAGTGAAATGTTTGGCAGATTAGGCACATACAAAGTCGTTCCTCCTATCTCAGCTATATTTACCCTAGCAGCTGGATTTTCCCCCAATATCACAGCCTTGTGTGTACTACGATTTTTCGCTGGGTTCTTTGGCGGAGCTACGCTTCCTGTCAGTGCTGGAACTTCTGCGGATCTGTTTCACCCAAAAGACCGAGCTGTAGCTGGTACTTTCATGCTGTTTATCCCATTTCTAGGCAAGTCTTCCTTGTGGTAACCTGCTGCACCGAAAAGAAAACCTAACATCGGTCTTCCAGGCCCCGCAATTGGCCCAGTCGTTGGCGGGTACATTACACAACACAATGGTTGGAAATGGTCCCAGTATGCCTTGGCGATCATTATTGTGGTGACATACATCCCAGTGTTCTTTTTAGAAGAAACATATCTCAAGACAATTCTCTCAAAAAGAGTGAAGAAAACAAAATCAATCCCAGAAACTACCGATGGGGTTAAGCCGCCTGCATCCAAGTTACTCCTTGGAGTTGTCTTCATCACTCTTCTCCGCCCCGCGAAAATGCTCTTAACTGAACCTATTGTGTCGTTGTTCAGTTTATACGTTGGTTTCAACTTCGCGGTCCTCTTTACATTCTTTACTAGTGTTCCATATGTTTTTGGTACTGTATACCATTTCAATCGTGGGACGACAGGCCTTGTGTTTCTGGCAGTTGGACTCGGATGCACTTTTGCGGTCCCCACCACAATTATCTGTGATAGACTGTTCTACCAAAAACAATTGTCGAAGACTGAGGGTGAAGGAGGGACTGCTGTTGTGGCCCCTGAATATCGGTTACCTGCTGCCATGATTGGTGCGCTAGGCTTACCAGTCGGATTATTCTGGTATGGGTTCCTTTACCATAACTTTGAGATTCAGCTACTTACCTCTCTATAGGTTTGCATGGTCGGCTAGAGCGGATGTTCATTGGATTGTTCCAATCATCGGCATGATACCTTTTGCATGGGGGAACTTATGTATCTTCGTGAGTTATCCATATTCGCTACAAAATAATTTGCTAACAGAAAACAGATCGGTGCATGTTTGTATCTGATTGATACATATGCAGCCCTCACTGCTGCTAGTGCTATCGCGGCAAACTCGTTACTTCGATACATTCTAGGGTCAACATTTCCTCTATTTACGATTACTAGTAAGTGCTTGTGTAGAGATATGTTGACTTTTGCTAATGATGGCAGTGTACCGTCAGCTAGGGATTGGATGGGCGACGAGTCTTCTTGGCTTTTTATCTCTTGCGATGGTGCCTATACCTTGGGTCTTTTATAAATGGGGCCCGCAGATCAGAGCAGCAAGTGGATTTGAGACCAACAAAGGTTCGTGATAGGTGCAATCTGTGCAATAGTGATCTTACTCTTACCTACAATCTATCCATTTCACCGCTGTGACACTTACTAGATAGGAAATAAGGTTAGAGATAGATTAAGAATCTGTGAACAGGAGTACTTGGGGAAGTCAAACTTACAGCCCGTAAGTTTGATATTCCCAAGTACTCCTGTTCACAGATTACAACGATTTGGCTTTCAATGCGATGACATCTTTTCGTTGATCTCATTGTTTTTAGCCTTGACCTCGTTTCATAAAACTTAGAATAGAGGTTTATAACGCCGTAAAGTACACATATAGGCGTATGTTGTTCCAGCAAATTCGATACATTTCTAGCACTATTCCCATCAATCCATCTACATATCTTTTAAATAGTAAATTCCAATAAATATTCCTCAATGTTTATTCAGGTACTGGATATCTTCTAACATCTCAACAATATTTTAAACCGGCGGGCGGCCATGGGGTTATCCTGGATATCAGATTCCCACCTCCCACTCTTGCGTGGCATGATACGTGGGAACAGGTAGCTGCTGAGTCATATCTACTACATAGCTCATTTGATAAGGAAGCTCACATAAAGATGTAAATATAACAGAAATCTACAATGTATTTTTAAACCTTTCTGAACTCCACCCAAAGAATGAATCCCGAGCTCGAAGGTCATAAAGTGGTAATCCTACTCTGGTACGATCCACCCCCAGCCTTTATCCCCCATTTACAAGAGAAACACCCAAGATTACAGATCCTATGGCACAATTGCAATAATACTACTGTCTTGCCGGAAGGAACGTGGAAAGATACCACTGCGTTGTTGACATGGGATATTATACCAGAGCCGGAAGAGGCGCCGAAGTTGCAGCTGGTACAACTTACCTCTTCAGGCGCAAATCATTGTTTTGGGAAGGGTATTTATGAGAGGGGGGATGTGGTATTTTGTACGAGTAATGGGACACATCCGTGAGTGATATAATTTGACAGTAAATGGAGCTGATGAATGTAGACCTCAAATTACGGAGTGGATTTTTGGTACATTTTTGAGCTTTCAACATCAGATACCGAGATATATGGAAGCAATGAGAGAAGAAGAGTGGATCCCAAATCAGGTTCCTCCTCCTGAAGATTCGGTGGGGTTGAGAATGTAAGTCTTCCATTGCAATTTCACTAAACTCCATAATCTGACCAAACTCTGAAGTGGAATTATCGGGTACGGCGCCATAGGCCGTCAATGTGCAAAAGTCGCGAAAGCGTTCGGAATGGACATAATAGTCTACACAATGCGACCTCGTCTTACCACCGAGTCCAGGATAGACGACTCCTATGTCGTCCCCAGAACTGGTGACCCCAACGGTCTCCTCCCGTCAAAATGGTACCACGGAACGACCTCAGATTCACTTAACCATTTCTTAGCTCAAGACATAGATCTTCTTGTCATCTCGCTGCCTCTGACGCCTTCAACCACTGGTCTCATTGCTAAAGAACAGTTTCAAATTCTCAGAAAAAGGAGAACTTTTGTCTCTAATATTGGACGGGGTCCTATTATCAAGACGAGTGATTTTGTTGAAGCTCTTGAGGAGAGATGGATTAGAGGTGCGGCGGTGGATGTCACGGATCCAGAACCGTTGCCTAAGGGTCATAAGTTGTGGAAGACAAAAAATCTGTTTATAAGTCCGCATATCAGTTGGAGGAGTACGAAGCAGGCTACGAGGTTATTGGGAGTCTTGGAGACGAATTTGGAAAGGTTGAGTAAGGGTGAGGAGTACGTGAATCGGGTGGATAAGGTTAGAGGATTTTGAAAGGGTGGTGTGCTTCAATGTTGATTCTATAAGTGTTGGGTGATGGTATTGTTGGTGTGAAAGTGGGTGAACCAAATACTCGTGTTACAAAGTATGATAATCGATCAAGGGGCTAACTAAGGATAGAGCGTTCGAGGACTTAATTACTCGAACGCTTATATTATATGACTATATAAACACTATATAATATATCCTAACACTCGTAGTGCTTTTAAGACAAGTAAAACGAGAATAAGATAAGATAGAACTACAGAATAAGGTATTAAAATAGATATAAACTCTATTACTTCGATTACTTTCTTATAACTTAAGTATTCGGTGTAATTACGATCTTATTTATATCGATTAGAGCCTTTAGAGTATTATTTACGTTTATCTTTATTATAGCGTTAATAGGGTTATTCTTACCCTCGAGTAAAGAATTATCTTACTAGAGGTTCCCTAGTTTAAAGGTCCGTCTAGATAACGTCTTATAAATATAGCTTAAAACCTAGAGTTATAGCTAGGTTTATTATAATTCTTTAGCTAACTCTGTAAAAGGTTAGTAATTCGGTTGTAATAAAGCTCTTCTCTTTATCTCTCTAGGCTTACATAACTAAATAAGACTTAACTCTTTCTTTCAGTATACCTTTATCTTTTATAGTTCTAAAGAATTTAGAGTTAAAGATTCTTACGTCTAGTAACACTTTTAACTCGTTAATTAGATTAAAGGAGTTTTATTCTTTAAATCTATATATCTCTTGTTAGTACAAAAGACTGTTAGGTCCTAGGTTGTTGGTTTCATAATAGTTGTAGGATTCAGAAGGACTAGCTACGAGATTATATACTGGGTTATTTAGTGGCGTCGCCAGGGCTCGTCAGGGCTGATCACGTGATGCCTCCTATACGCCACATCTAGAACCTATTTACTTATCCCTTGTCATAACACTAGGCATACTCTAAAAGAGAATAGTAACCTAGTAACCTCTAATCTCTTATCCCTTGTCCTTAATCTCTTTCTACCTATCTATTCTTCTTAATCTCGATATAGTTAGTATCGATTAAATCCTTTAAGGCTCTATTAACTTTAGTTCCTTTAGTTATAGCGTCCGCTAGATTGCTCTTCCCGTCTATCTATTAAAGACTATCGATATTACGTACTTTATATAATTGTCGTATAGCGAGTATATCGATCATTAGACGCTTCTTACTTGTAGTTCCGAGCTTAGTAATATAATTATATATTAACTTCGAATCGGTATAGATATTAAGAGGAATACGGTAGTCTATAATTAAGTTTATAGTTGTCTTTATAGATATACCTATATTAACTCCTTAGCTTATAGCGTATAACTCTAAGGCTAGGATACTGTGAGGGCTCGAGGCTTAGGTGAATGTAGTCACGTGTGGGTTATCGATTGAATGTGGTTACGTATAGGTTTGTAGATTGAATGTAGTTACGTGTAGGTTTGTAGATTAAATGTAGTCACGTGTAGGTTTGTTGACTCGCTTAGTAAATGTTGTTATAGATGTTGTTATAGATAGAGCTTCCCTAATTGGCCTAATCGGGTATAGCGTAGATTCTTTGTTATAGACTATAAATAATAGCTAGCTCTAGGACTTTCTTAGAAGGCTCGCGATTAATCTTAACCTTATTCTAGAGTAGTCTTTTATACGCTCCTAGTAATTCCCTAACAACAACCCCCTAGGACATAACCCCCTTCCTAGAGGACTTAAAAGCTATAATCCCACCTAGGCAGACCTATTCCTTTAGATAAGAACTCTCGAACGTCGGTAAAATCTATAGGGACAGTATAAAGTTCGGTCGTATAGAGGATAACTTCCTTAAACGCCTAGCTGTCTTTATAGACATCTATACTAGTTATAACCTACTATAGGATAGCTACTCTCTAGTACTCCCTATAATGTTAAAAGAACTCGCCTTATCGTTTTACGACACCTTAATTAGGTCTATAAATAAGGAGTTTAAAATAGCCTATACTATAATTTTATAGCGGTTCGAGAACAGATCCTACTAGCTCTATAGCCTCGCTATGTAGAATAAAATAACACTATTGTATATAATATCCTAAAACCCTAGAAAGGGCCTGTCCGAATACTTCTCTATCCTCTTAAGCGAATTATAAACAATCTACCCTCGACTCGAGTAAAGCTTATAAAGTAACGTATTCTATATTAACTACCTTATAATCAGATGTCGCTCGCTACTAGCCTACCGACTAGTATACGTAAGCCTACTACTACGTCTAATAGACTTTATTAAACAACTATAAGGTATAATACTTGTATAGGAAGCTATAAGTAACTAGGTAAGTTCTATATATATATAAGAACAAGTAGATTAACTAGAAACCGCTGCTTAGTTTATAAATCGACAATTCTACTAGAGTAACTATAGTAGAGACTCGTTATATAGTTTACTATAAGGTTTATCTAGGGGTCGCTTCCAATCCTATAATAATACTAGAACAAGCTAGAATACTATAAGCTATAGGAATATAAGGGACAGGAAATACTACGTCTATAAACGATCTCGATATATCTTATATAATTATACCCTAGAAGAATAAGTAGCGGCTAGAAAGGCCTTTAACAATAGATACCTAGGCTAAAACTCGGACTCTTAATATAGTACCTTCTTAGCTAAATTTAAGCTAGAATAAGAGACCCTTATAGTATTAGAAGAACTCGATGATATCCTCGACTAAGAGGATAATTATAAAGAAGACTAAGGAATATAACCCGAGGTCTACTATTAGAAAGATATAATAGAGTATATCTATAAAGGCGAAGTATTTATATTAAGCGTTAGAAGTATTAATAATAACAATATATAGAAAATAATAGACTATTTCTATAATAAAGCCTTTTTATATATAACTACCGCTAGAATCCTACCTTCCTTGAAATCTAGGGTTATTAAAACGTTATTACTCTAGTATCTAGAGTTATACTTCTTCGGCCTTTTAATTAATATAGGAGCTATAGGAGTATTATCTATAGGACACGCCTAGTTTTTAGTATATTATTTAATCTATCCTACTACTAAAATAGATAAATCTATAGCTAGAAACACTAAGGTTAGATATAGGATAGGCTTAACCGAGAACGTCGAGCCTATTACTATAGACTTGCCTATAGGCTACGTTGCGTTTTAAGTAATACCTAAAGGAATTAACATACTATTTATTGTCTATATCGACGACCTAGATAAGCTAAAAGCGTTATATAACAACCTAATAGACACTATTACTATTAATAATAAAACGATTCTTATAAGACGTCTAAATAGACATCCTTTCCTATAATAGGGCACTATAAAGAACCTAAGCTATTCCTTAAGCGATAACTACTATAAACACCTACTCTCTAAGGTAGACCTTCTATAAGGGCTCGAGGCTCGGGTAAATATAGTTACGTGTAGGTTATAGATTAAATGTAGTTACGTATAGGTTTATAGATTAAATGTAGTCACGTGTAGGTTTATTAATTCGCTTAGTAAATGTTGTTTTAAATATTATTATAGATAGAGCTTCTCTAATTAGCCTAATCGGGTATAGCGTAGATTCTTTATTATAGACTATAAATAATAGCTAGCTCTAGGACTTTCTTAGAAGGCTCGCGATTAATCTTAACCTTATTCTAGAGTAGTCTTTTATACACTCTTAGTAATTCCCTAATATATTAATCGCCTTCTTCTAAATCGAGTTCGACCTAACCTAGTCGTTATACTCGCTATATCTATTTCTCTGAATATAACTTATAACGAGTTCGGTGCTCTATTAGCTACGGCTTCTAAGTATTCTAACCTTGTCGTACTCTATAACTTTAATAACGATTAGTTTATTCGAGTGTTCGCTAACCTTACTACCTCCCTTCGACAATTATAAACTAACGCCTAGAATCTCGATGTCTAGAACTAACTTTACCTTAATAAGGTTAGTATACTTTAGGTATAGATCTAGAGACTTATTAATTAATCTAATTAAGCCGCGGACCTCTAGGATTAAGTTATAGGCCTTTAAAGCTAACTTTAGTCGTATACCGATTAGACCGATTAGGTTATAAGTCTTTAGAACTAAGCTACGAGTCTTTAGAACTAAATTATAGGTCTTTAAAGCTAACTTTAGTCGCGTACCGATTAGACCGATTAGGTTATACATCTTTAAAACTAGGTTATAGGTCTTTAAGACTAATTTAGGAATTACTAAAGCTATTAACAGCTCTCTACTACTAGTTCCTCGGTTACTTAAGCCTAGATTATAGGTCTATAAAACGACGTCGCTACTCTTTAGCTTTACCTCTAGAAGTTAAATATAGGTAGTTATACTAGTAGTAGTTCCTTAAAGCGCTACCGACATCCTCTCCCTTTCGGTAGTAAAGACCGACATAAGCCTACCGATTTATAAAGCTTTATTTAAGACGTTAAGATTAAGCTAAGTATAAATGCTAATTAGTAGACCTCTAAACCCGACCGTATAAAGTTTATACTCGATTACTTAGAAGGAAACGCGCGCCGACACTTCAACCGATATCTTACTCTTAATACCGCTTTTAAGACACCTATAAGTTCTATCTTATAGATGTTTAACTACTTAACATCTACTTATAGTAATAAGTTTAGCCGAGAAACTATAATAAAGTTACTCTTAAACAAGAAACAAGGACAACGTAATACTATTAAGTTCTTACTTAAGTAGGTCGGTTTAGTATTAGAGGCTTAGGTAGAAGGATTTATTATAATAGGTATTTTAAAGGCCGCCCTTTACCCTAAAGTACACCGTTAAGTTTTAAGTAGAGGTAGTTATTTAGAGAATATCGAGTTAGACAATATAATTAAGTTAGTTAAGACTACTTATAACACTTACTTAGCCGCTTTAGGACCTAGTTATACTAAGAGAGGTACTACTATTATAGTAGTCCTATAATCTACTCGGTCTATTCCCGCCGCTACTACTACTACTAATAGTGACCCTATATAAATCGACGCTACTAGGATTAGTACTACTAAGCCTATTTAGACTTAGAAGTTTATTAATAAGAGACAAATTCTATATAACTAAGATAAACGTAAGGCTTACCGAGAGTTCTAGCTTAAGAACAATTTATACTTTTACTATTCTAGCGATAAGTATATAAAGACTGCCTATCTAGCTTTAAAAGTAAAGGAGGATAAGAAGAAGGAGGAAGAGAAGAAGTTAAACGAGAGAAAAGCCTAGTCTCTAGTAATAGTCGCCTCTAGAGACGACGAACAAAGAAGATAAACTTAGTATTATTATTACTAGAGGAAAGATAGAAAAATATAATAGAGATTCTATATAGGTTATTAAATAAGAATAAGAACTTAACTTTATTTATATACTCTCTACTTAACTCTAGCGCTTCTATTAAATGTTTTATTAATTCTAATTTTATATAAAAATAAAGATTCTTATTATACCCCCTCTCCCGACCTCGCTAATTATAAACAGTTAATAGTACCCCCTCGTCTACTAGGGATATTACTTACGTTACTGTCCTAGACCTTTAAGTTAATAAGTATATCGACTAGGATTAACGATTCTATATTACTAAATTAGCCTCTTATAAGGTTATTTTTAGTAAACTCTAGCTTTTAAAACATAATCTAGTAGTAGATTAGAAAGCTAATAAGATTACTTTTATATTAACCTTTTATACTAAGTCCTACCTCTCTAAAGGTTTAACTAAGTTAGTTATACCTACGCGGGACTTATATACTTATGTCCCTCGCCGAGTTAGTACTACTATATTCTAGACTCTTATAAAGATAGACGATTCTAAAGTTTTTAGCCTCTCGATTTATAAAATCGATTAGCGTCTTAAAGTCTTAGGCTATAAACCTAAACTTAAGGACGTTAACGCTCGTCTTTATTTAGCTTAAATAGACGACAGTATATCCGGCTACAAACGTACCCTAAAGTTTATAGACTAGTATTTAAACAAAGACTCTCGTCGAACCCCTTTTACCCTTGTTAAGGATATTCCTAGAGACTCTAATATACTATTTATTAAATAACGTACTACTTTTATATACCTCGCCGGGGTTAGTATAGACGATATCTAGAAAGCCCTTTACCTATAGAAGGTTGTCGACCTAGAACTACTTCTACTAGGCTATTTAAAGCCGTTCCTCCCTATTTTTAGCTAGACAGATACTAACTCTTTACTACCTTATTAGGACTACGATATTTATATCGAGCTTAAGGAGGGAGTAAAACCCCCTTATAGACCCCTATATAATATGTCGGCTAACGAGCTTTTAGTACTCTGTAAATACCTTAAAGAGTAGCTCGAGAAAGGATTTATTTGTACTAGTGTTTTACCTACTACTTCTCTTGTCCTGTTTATTAAGAAACCTAGTAGCGGCCTCCGGTTTTATATAGACTA
>UNPR01000093.1:0-175631 GCA_900536425.1 Hymenoscyphus linearis | reverse complement strand
AGAGAGTTCTTGTCCGAAGGAGTAGGACTGTCTAGGCGAGATTATAGCCTTTAGGTCCTCTGGGAAAGGGGTTGTGTCCTCCGGTTATAGGGGTTTTACTACGGCGGTAGGATGTAGTTCTTAGCTTGTAGTGTTGGTTGTCCTTGGTCCGAATAGGCCTGTTGTACTAGAATTCTGGTGGGGGGTTCCGTAGCCGGCCGGTGTTGGCCATAGGTCGACTTCTGACTGGTATTCCGATGTTCCTTGTAGCCTTGTTCCTGGGGTGGGTGTTTGTAATCCTTGTTGTTAGAGTGGTCCTGGGGCGAGGTTTTAGTGTGATCCTGGGGCGAGGTTTTGGTGTGATCCTGGGGCGAGGTTTTGGCTGATTAAAGTTGAAGGAGTAGTAGTAAACTGTACCTGGCGTCCGATAGTTGTTGCTGGTGTTATTAGTGCTTGTTGAACAGGTTGTTGTTGGACAGGTTGTTGCTTAGGTTGTAGAACAGCTAGGACTTGATAGACTGGAGTTTGTTCGAGGCGTGGGATTATATTATAGTGTTGTTTCTCTGCTTGTTCTGCCATACCTCTTAACTTGTCGGACATAAGGTGTGGGTATTCTTGCTTATAGTGTTTTACTTTAGCAATTGTCTATTCGTGTCCCTATTCCTCCTCGAGAGTGACTATAAGGGTTTGTATTATCGACAGTCTTCTAGTGATCACCTCTAGTATCTAGACTCTACGTTTACGGAGGCATGCTCGTAGTTCTATTACGCGCTATAGGGTTACGTTGTTAAAGCGAGCCTCGGTCTATCGACGATACGCTATATATGTATAATAACGCTTTTGTCGAAAAGGAAGCTAAAGAGATTAAGAAAGCAGGCTTCTTGTATAAGGAACTCAAGGAACTGACAATAGACAAGCTACTAAAGTTCAATAGAGCTAACATATCTATAAATTCGAAACAACACCGGAAACACTGTATTAAAGCTCAGCTAGGAGAACTAGATTAAGAACCTAGAACTTATCTAAAACCACTCGATTACGATTAAAGCCGGAAAGACAGACAAGACGAAGGAATCTATACTAAAGGATTAGTATACTCGCTAAAGAGCACGCGGCGCATATATTGGCACTGTCTCTTAGCTAGAAGTAGCCTTCGACTTATTGTATGTAGTATAAACTAAAGAGCTTGAACAGTACGATATCGAACTACTAAATAAGCGAATCTAGTGGCAAATAGAGAACTCCTAGCGTAGACTAAACTTTGTTAGACTAGACTATAACACTCTTGAAATCGGGGTATTCACAGACGCCGCCTTCGCTAATAACAAAGATTTTTCAAGCTAAATTGGGTACGTACTAGTACTTATAGATAAGGTAGGAAAGGCTAATATCATCTACTAGAGCTCGACTAAATACAAGCGTGTAACACGTAGTATCCTAGCCTCGGAGCTGTACGCTATAAGCTAAGGAGTCGATATAGGTGTATTGGTAAAGACGATTATAAACCTAATAATAGACCACCGCATTCCTCTTAACATCTATACCGATTCGAAGTCGATATACGATTGTATAACCAAGCTCGGAACTACAAGCGAGAAGCGTTTAATGATCGATATACTCGCTATGCGGCAATCATACGAAGCACGTGACATCGACAGTATCTAATAGATAGATGGTAAGAGCAATCCAGCCGACGCTATGACTAAAGGAACTAAAGTCAATAGAGCCTTAAAGGAATTAATCGATACTAACTACATCGAGATTAAGAAGAATGGATGGGTAGAAAGAGAATGACTATTTACTTTAAAGTATGTCTAGTGTTACGACGTAGGATAAGTGAATAACAAAGGATATAGTGAAACAGGTTCTAAATGTGGCAATAGATAAGTGGACAGGTTCTATATACGGTACAGTTCAGAACTGGCGGTCTAACGAGTTCAGCACTAGCGGTCTAACGAGGCCCTAGTAAACGCTACTAAATATCCTACTATATAGTTAAGTAGCTAGACCTTCTTAATTCTATATCCTTTATCATACAAACTAACTAGGACCTGACAGTCTTTTATACTAACAGTACTACTGTTATAGTAGTCCTATAATCCGCTCGGTCTATTCCCGCCGCTACTACTACTAGTAACCCTATAGAGATCGACGCTACTCGGGTTAGTACTACTAAGCCTATTTAGACTTAGAAGTTTATTAATAAGAGACGGATTCCGCGTAATTAGGATAAACGTAAAGCTCGTCGAGAGTTTTAGTTTAAAAACAATTTATACTTCTACTATTCTAGCGACAAGTATATAAAGACCGCCTACCTAGCTTTAAAAGTAAAGGAAGATAAGAAGAAGGAGGAAGAGAAGAAGTTAAACGAGGGAAAAGCCTAGTCTCTAGTAATAGTCGCTCTTAGAGACAATAAACAAAGAAGATAAACTTAGTATTATTATTATTAGAGGAAAGATAGAAAGATATAATAGAGATTCTATATAGGTTACTAGATAAGAATAAGAACCTAACTTTATCTATATACTCTCTACTTAACTCTAGCGCTTCTATTAAATGTTTTATTAATTCTAATTTTATATAAAAACAAGGATTTTTATTATACCCCCTCTCCCGGCATCGCCGATTATAAACTATTAATAGTACCCCCTTGTCTACTAGGGATATTACTTACGTTACTGTCCTAGACCTTTAAGTCGGTAAGTATGTCGACCGGGACTAACGATTCTATATTACTAAATTAGCCTCTTATAAGGTTATTTTTAGTAAACCCTAGCTTTTAAAATATAATCTAGAAGTAGATTAGAAAACTAATAAGATTACTTTTACATCGACCTTTTATACTAAGTCCTACCTCCTAGAAGGTTTAACTAAGTTAGTTGTACCTACGCGGGACTCATATACTTATATCTCTCGCCGAGTTAGTACTACTATATTCTAGACTCTTATAAAGATAGACGATTCTAAAGTTTTTAGCCTCTTAATTTATAAAATTAATTAGCGTCTTAAAGTCTTAGGCTATGTCGCGATGTAGATTATTATATAGCGCAGGCTATATGCCTGCTCAGGCTGGCTACTCGCATTACCCCTTATTTCCAGCTACAGGCTACATGCCTCGCTGAACGTACACCGTATATATGAGCTGACACGTACTACTATATGCCTTATGCTGTATAGATTAGCTGACGTATCGTAATTACGATACGTATGCGAGTGCTTGCGAGTGTTTGCGAGTGCAAACGAGGGAGGCCACGTCACGTGGCCTCGATGGATATATTAAAGACCAGTAGCCAGCACTTAGATAGACAAGACGAATATAATATGATACCAACAACTAGATTACTTCTATTGTATTTGTCCCATTGACCTATAGTCAAACGAACACTATAGACGATATTTAGAAAGCCCTTTGTCTAAAGAAAGTTGTCGACCTAGAACTACTTTTACTAGACTATTTAAAGCCGTTCCTCCCTATTTTTAGTTAGACGGATACTAACTCTTTACTACCTTATCAGGACTACGATATTTATATCGAGCTTAAGGAGGGCGTAAAACCCCCTTATAGACCCCTATATAATATGTCGGCTAACGAGCTTTTAGTACTCTATAAATATCTTAAAGAGTAGTGTTGCGACGTGGGATAAGTGAATAATAAAGGACAAGTGAGTAGGTTCTAGATGTGGCAAAGGATAAGTGGACAGGTTCTGGATGTGGTAAACTGGCGGTCTGACGAGGCCCTAGCAAACGCCACCAAATATCCTACTATATAGTCAAGTAGCTAGACCTTCTGAATCCTAATCAACAAAAATCTATTATTCAACCAACAACCTAGGACCTAACAGTCTTTTACCAACACTGATCAGTGGGCGCGCACAGATCAGAGACTGTATTTCGAATAGACACTCGTAGCAATACGAGGTGTGCAAACAGAGATACCGGTTTTTGAACCAAGCACATTCACCCAGCTTTGAAGAGTATTAAGAAGGACTGGCAAATGCCCAGCACCTGAAGAGTACTACCGTGGAACGCGAAACTAGCAAATGCCTAGCAGAGTGTAACTACGAGGTTTCTAGCAAATGCCTAGGAACTAGAAGGATCCCAAACGCGGAGACTTCGCAACACCAACTGCCAATTTCCTATTTAGGAACGACAACACCACGACATCGACATCATGGCTTCTATTCAGAATGATATCGACCTTGTCAAACAATGTACTACCAAATACGAACAACCAAACGCACCCATCGACGAGTAATTATGGGAATTGTTTCGAGAAGACTTCGAGGACTTCACTGTCCAACGCTTCGATGACGTAGGACAAAACGCTACTTCTAAGCTACGACGAGCACTCATGAACGGCGGCGTATACGTAGAAACAGACTACAAAGTGATGAAGTTGCCAGAAGCACTTATAACTGCTTTGACGAGTGGTTCAGAACCTTTGTGGCCAATAGTTTTCGCGTCAAATTTCAACACGCATCGAGGCGAAAACTGCAGATCCAAAACCGTCAAGAATATCGCAAAGGCATACAAGGATGACCCAAATTTGGTTAGACCAACTGATCGACAAACAACACAAGCCAGCAATAACGGAAACAACGGTGGCGGCAGTAGCAGTGGTGGAAGTGTCAATAACACCGGATTTCAAGGACCCAAAGCAACAACAACAAGATTCCCTGAATCTACACTTCCAATTATCGACCAAGCTGAACTAGAACCAATTCCGATCCCTGAAGACGCCCGAACGATAGTACAGCCAGAAGCTGAACTGGAACTAAATAGCGCTCGACCACCAGTACAACCAGGAGCTGGAGCTATTACACCACAACGCGAACTCGACAATTCAGCACAACCACCGGTATACGATATTGTCGAAGAATCAGATGTATCAGAAGGCACTGTTTCTCAAATAGAGAACTCCCAGCGTGGTTTAGATCACAACACACTCGAGACCGCTTTCGCCAATAACAAGGACTTCTCGAGCGCCGATAACGAGGACTTATCGAGCACCAATTACAAGGACTTTTCGAGTCAAATTGGAGATGTACTTGTGCTTATGGACAAGGACTTCTCGAGTTAACCTGTACTTATGGACAATGACTAAAGGAACTAAAGTCAATGGAGCCTTAAAGGATTTAATCGATACTAACTATATCGAGATTAAGAAGAATGGATGGGTAGAAAGGGATTAAGGACAAGGATCGCTTTTACACGGGTTACTATTCACTCTTTTAAAGTATGCCCAGTGTTACAACGTGGGATAAGTGAATAATAAAGGACAAGTGAGTAGGTTCTAGATGTGGCAAAGGATAAGTAGACAGGTTCTAGATGTGGTAAACTGGCGGTCTGAAGAGGCCCTAGCAAACGCCACCAAATATCCTACTATATAGTCAAGTAGCTAGACCTTCTAAATCCTAATCAACAAAAATCTATTATTCAACCAACAACCTAGAAACTAACAGTCTTTTGTACCAACAAGTAGCTCGATAAAGGATTTATTTATACTAGTGTTTTACCTACTACTTCTCCTATCTTATTTATTAAAAAACCTAGTAGTAGCCTCCGGTTTTATATAGATTACCGAAGGCTTAATAATATCTCTATTAAGAATCGGTACCCTATTCTATAGATTTAGGAGACTTTACAACGCTTAAGTAAAGCTAAGTACTTTATAAAACTTAATGTTATTACGGCTTTTAACTGTATTCGAGTTAAGGAAGGTAACGAGTAGCTTATAGCATTTAACACTCGTTACGGCTTATTTAAGTCTCTCGTTATACCCTTTAGGCTGACTAATACGCCCGTAGTTTTTTAGGCCTAGATTAATAAGGTTTTACGTCCTTTTCTAGATATCTTTTATACTGCTTATCTAGATAAGGTAAGATAGAGTAGACTAATTAATAATAGTATAGACTTTCTCGAGGTCTATCTAGACGCCGTTTATAGTAATAATTATACCGAGGAACTTAACACTAGTAACTTTGAATTCGCACTTCTTAATATCGTACTATAACCCGGCTTCCTAAAGGACACCAAGGACCTGCTTTATATAAGAGCGATAGGAGAGTAAATCGTCCGAGAATATTAAAATATTATCTAGATAAGCGGTTATTTCTTTATATTTAGAAACTCTATAGTCTACTAGATTCTATTGTCTCCGATCGTAGTTCGCT
This sequence comes from Hymenoscyphus linearis, assembly GCA_900536425.1. NCBI lineage: Eukaryota > Fungi > Ascomycota > Leotiomycetes > Helotiales > Helotiaceae > Hymenoscyphus > Hymenoscyphus linearis. Next base: position 169,479 of record UNPR01000093.1, on the reverse strand, counting down.
ATTTATAGCTACGTTTTGGAAAGCTGTTTATACTAAGCTTTAGGTTAATGTTTAACTCTCTACTACTTATTACCTAGAAACGGATAGGTAGACCGAGATCGTTAATTAGGCTCTTAATTAGTTCCTTTATTAGTATATTAATTTTATATAAGATAATTAGGTAGAGCTACTACCTATAGCGGAATTTTCTATATAGAACGTAGTTAATAGTTCTACTAGTATGTTACTATTTTTCGCTAACCATGGCTACTACCCTCGGATGAGCTTTAGACCACCTATTTTAGTACTAGCTACAGCCTCTCGGCCTGTTAAATTAAGCGCGAAACAAGGCTCTAGCTTTGTCTATAAAATAGAGGATATTCTAGGCTATCTACGTACTAATTTATTAGCTGCTTGGGATAAGATAGAACAGTTCGCTAACGAGACTCCAGCTCCTACGCTAGCGTACCGAGTTAGTAATATAGTGTTACTAAGTACGAAAAACCTTACTTCTACGCGCCGTATCCTAAAATTCGACTCTAAGTTTATTGGCCTATTTCGAGTACTCTAAGTAGTTAATTCTTACTCGTATAAGCTAGAATTACCCTTCGAGTTAGAAGAAATTTATCTAGTATTTTATATAAATCTATTACGACCTACCGCGGGTATTCTACTACCTAGACAGGTTAACCTACTAGCTCTACCCGTTACTATTAACGTTGACGATAACGTTTTATAGGCTGTTAATAAGATTTTAGACTCTTAGAGAGTCGAGGGCGAATTTTAGTACTTAGTTCGGTAGAGAGGTTACAATCCTAACTCTAACACTTAAGAACCTTTATATAACGTTATATCTTTAGCTACTTCGTCTATTACTAGATTTAAGCAGCGGTTTCCCCGTAAGGTCAAGCCTACTCGTACTAAGATTACACAGGCTCTTTAGGATCGTGTTTAGCCTTAAGACGCTAATTTATAGTATATTTAATAGAGTAAGGGAGGACTATATATAAGGGCTCGAGTAAATGTGGTCACGTGTAGGTTTGTTAATTGAATGTAGTTACGTATAGGTTTGTTGATTAAATGTAGTCACGTGTAGGTTTGTTGATTTGCTTGGTAAATGTGGTTATAGATAGAGCTGCCTAGTTGAGGCCAGCGTAGAGCTGCCTAATAGGGCATAGCGTAGATTCTGTTGTTGACTATAAATAATAGCTAGCTCTAGGACTTTCTTAGAAGGCTCGCGATCAATCTCAACCTTATTCTAGAATAGTCTTTTGTACGCTCCCAGTGATTCCCCAACAATCTGTAGGTAGGACCTTGTAGTGATGTTTCGAAGGGGCCACCTAGGCGTTTGTAAAAGTTGTTGTTGCTAAGAAGAAAAAGATTCGTAAAAGTTGTCTCCAGCCCAGCTTAAATACAGAGGTTCGTAAGGCATTAACTTCGGCCTCGCTTATTCTGTTGACTTTCTTAGCTAATTTTGTTAAATTGCTCTAATTGTGGCGCCTAAAGCTTTAGGTGAATAGAAGCTCCTTAGAGGCGCTTCTCTTTAGTTTATTAGGTGATTAGACTTATGTAAGTCCTCAATATATATTTACTCAACGGTATTACCTTTATAGAGACGAAAAACCTCCTAAGCCTCAGGTAAAATAGAGCTCCTTTAACGCGCTTCTGTTTTAGTTTATTAGACAATTAGTCTTGTGTAAGCCCTCTAAGTATATTTACTCAAATTCTTAAAACATATTCACTTAACACTAAAAGTTGATTGCTTTACAGTTAGTAAATTACTGGAACGAATTTGAAACTTTATTATCACACTGAACTCTAATAAAGTATATATTTTACTTAAAACACCTAAGGTATCATTGTTTACTAAAAAACAATAACTAAATAGAAACATAAGACAAAATCCAAAGCTTGTATTAAGAAAAGGATTATATAGAAATAGTTTTACAATCTAATTAAAATGAGTATGATTGAAATCAAAATGTAAAAAGTGTAATCTGATAACTATTTATAGAAGAAAACTAGTTAGATGGTTTTAATAATCCAATAAAAAGAAGAATAATTAAAATTAGAAAGAAAGAAGTGTAATCTAATGGTTATTCAGAAAAGAAGATTATCTAGGAAGATTCTAGTAACTTTGTGAAAAGAATAACAATTATAGTAAAAACAAATAGCGTATAATCTAGTGACTATTGGTAAAAGAAAATTGTTCTAAATATTTTCAAGATTTTAAATAGTTGACTGAAATACAACTTAGAAGAAAATACTTACGGTTTGTAGCTATAGCAAACTATATAGCGCCAAGTCTGCCACTTCTTTTGTTCACTAAGAGTCACGCGGTAGACAAAATAAGCGGGACTCTTTTATCCATGCGTTTTTATCGCTCTTTTATTTAGTACGTTATAGGATAGTAATATAAATAAACCATCTACAACAACAACACTTTTATACACTTCTACTCGAGCACAGTTATTTAAATTAAGCTAAAAAGTTTAAAATTAAAAATGCCCCCTAATCTATGCTAGAAGGAAGCCTCTGCTAAGAAAGGCCGTAATCAACATACAGGTCTAAGGAACCCTCCTACGCCGCCTAAAAAGAAAGACCCTTTCGAAGGTAAGATTTAAGGTACAAGACGTAAAAACGAGTACTACGATTATAGCAATACTCTACATAAAGCTCGTATTCTGTTAATTGTCGAATAAGAAGATTTAAAGCTATTTAAAGAATAAGTAAAACGTAAGGACATTTTTAAGTTCTATAGAGTTTCGAGGACTAGAGGCTTTAAAATTATTCAAGAGAAGGAGGGAGAATTATAAGTATTTACTCGAACTTTTTATAATAATCTACGTAAAAAAGAGACTTAAAGTAGTAAAAGTTAACTTATAGAAGAACACTTAAAGAGGCTAGAAGAACTAATTACATCTAATAGTTTTAACGGACGAGCATTATCTTAGGACGTACTTATAGAGGAGCTTAAAATTCTAGGTATAAGGGGAGCCGCTTATTTAAGTAGTAAAACGATTTAAAGGTATATAAGAGAGCGTAGTTAGACACACTATATTACCTGTCGAAAGTACTAGCTCTTAGATAATACTTATAGGAGGAAGGTAGAGTAGGCGAAGTATATACTTAAAAAGTATCTTAATAAGGAAGATTAGTAGAAAGTACTATTTTATAATAAAGTATACTTCTCTTTTAGACCTTAAGGGCAGATCTATATATTACAACAACCGTCTAAAAAGAACTATCTAGACTGTCTATAACAATAGTAATAGAAGAAGAAAAAGAGGACTAAAAAAGGTAAAGGTAAAAGTAAGATAGGAGACGAAGTAGAAGAGGAACTAGATCTTAACTATAAGCTTTATAGATAGGCCGTAGTAGGACACGATTATAAGTTAGAATTAGTATTTTATAATACCGGCAACTCTAATAGAAAGATAATAAGAGGGTATTATATTACTTAGATTCTTAAGCCTTATATCCTCCCCCTTATTAAAGAAGGATAAGACTTTGTCCTTAAAGAAGATAGAAATTTAGGATAAAGCTATTTAAATAGAAAGAAGGGCAATATAAATATAGTTATAAAATAGAAGGAGGAACATAAGCTTAAATCTTATAAAAACTCGCCTAGTTCGCTAGATATTACGCCTATTAAAAACACCTAGTCGGTTCTAAAGGTGTATATTTGTAAATATCCTCATAATGATATCGAGACTCTTAAAGAGCTAGCTATAGAGGGGTGGGCGAAATTGCTACAAGAGACTATAAATAAGTAGGTAGACGAGCTACCGTAAAGGCTTTAAGGTATAATCGATACCGATAGAAAGATAACTAGCTGTTAGAGGGTTAAGAATAGCTTTAATGTGTTTTATAATACTACTGTTGGTTTGACTACTCGTCAAATCTGGGGTGCGATACAGTAGAGGTTAATACCTTAGTATTAGACTATCTACTTGTAATGTGCACACCGAGTCAAAGGTGTGGAAGTGGTGCCAGGATAGTATAGGCAGGACCAGCCTGGTCAGGTGATCCGTGCCACCGAGTATATTCACTCGGTTACTATAACGACACCAGGCTTACTTCAAAAGAAGTAAAAGATTCGGTGCTAATAGCTAACTGTTGGGATATATTCTATGGTTGTTTACAAAGTCACATGTTTACATAGTCATATGATGTAAGCGTTCGGGTACTTAAGTCCTCGAACGCTTTATCCTTAGCTAGACAACTAATCGATTATCATTCTCTGTAAAATAGGAGTATATTGGTTCACCCGCTTTTACACCAACACTAACTATCTAAAGTACTCAACCAATCAAATCCGTTGTTTTCTCTCCTAATATCGATACCTCGCAATTCGTACGTAACTCGCTAATCCATCAATTCTCGATATTCACGTCTTTTTGTCCTTCACTAATATCCTCACGTTCTTTTTGTCCTCTACTAATATCCTTACGTTCTTTTTGACAAGTAAACCATGAACCCGTGCCCCCTAAACCTTGGCCATTCCTACCCAATTCCTAGTACATCCGACCCAATCACCGGGCTGTCGATAAAGAGGTTTCGGCTACTACTAGGCTGAGGCTGGTAGTCAGGATGAGGTTGGTAGACAGGATGAGGTTGGTAGACAGGCTGAGGTTGGTAGACAGGCTGAGGTTGGCAGACAGGCTGGGGCTGAAATGTTTGAGTGTCCTGTAGTACTGTCGTAGGCTGATTCTGACTCAAGGGATTCGAAGCTAGCGAAGCTGGCCATTTGTAAATTTGTCCCGCTTGTACAATGTCGGTTAGAAAGTGAGCGGCTGAGGTGCTAGAGGCAATGTTGATTCCCTTGCTCTGTAGGACCAATCGGATATAGCAAAACACCCTCGTAGCCTCTAGAGTTTTCGTTGTTGCTTGACTTGTAACGTTAATTGACGGCATTGTTGTAGGCTCTCGAACAGGTGCTTGAGCAGGTGCTTGAACAGGTTGAGCAAGAACATGTTGAATATGTGCTTGAACTGGCTTTTCAGCAGGTGCTTGGACAGGTTCTTCAGCACGTGCTTGAACTGGTGTTTGAGCAGGCTCTTCAACAGGTGCTTGAACAGGTTGAGCAACAGGTTGAGCAACAGGTTCTTCAACAGGTGCTCGAACAGGTGCTCGGACAGGTTGAGCAGCAGGTTGAGCAACAGGTTGAACAGACCCTTGACTGGTGGTGCGGCCTTGTTGTTGTTGCTGTCCAGCCTGGCTTGCGGAAGTCGGAACAGGGGCAGAAGTCGTAGCAGGAGTAGAAGCTGTAGTAGGAACAGGAGCTGTAGTAGGACTACTGGCTTGCGAACGAAGCTCCTGGAGTGGTGGTGGTCTGACTGGGTTGTGACCAAACTTCTGGGGGTTGATAGGGTTCGTCTGTAGGAAGTTTTGGTTGTATCCGCCCGGTGGTGGTCTATATTGTTGGGGCTGTACGTAACCTTGAACCGGTGGTGGTGGTGGTGGAAATCCTTGCGGAACTTGTGAATTCTAAGTAGTTGGATATCCCGGTGCCTGTAGTTGTGATATATTTTGAAAAGTTCCTTGTATATTTGGATCTAGTATAACTGTACCCTTTTGTCGATGATCTAAGTGCGGGTCCTAATGTGGTGTTGCCTTTCGGCGTGGGTTCGAAACTGGTACTCTGACAGCAGTAGTAGTGTTAAATACGTGGCTTGTTCTGCTTTGAATATTAGGTCTTATATTACTAGGAGTTGGTGGTTGAAATTGATATGTAGGATTAAACCCTTGTTGTATAGTAGGTTTTATAGCTTGATATGTAGAATCAAACCCTTGTTGTACAGTAGGTTTTGTAGCCCGAGATGGCACACGCGGCTTTACAATTGGCGTACGTGGCTTTGTAGTTGTAGATTGTTGTACTATAGGCTTGGTGTTTTGATCTATACGCTTTTGTAGAACTGTGTACTTTTGCTTTAGTGGTTTAACAGTTATATTTCTAGTACCTTAAAGTTCTTGAAGTCTGACCTAGAGTATAAGTGATTTCGGGCCCTCGTATTTTATTTTAAGAACTTTAAGGTCAGTCTATATATACTATCGTCGTCGTTGTGCCGTATTGTAGAGTGCTTAGCCTGGTGTAATAGCTTCGTCGTTATCTTTAACCTATACGCCTTGTCGGTGAAGTACTAAGCGAAGTGATCTTATATTAGATCGATAGCAGTCTTTAAAGAATTTAACATCGTATTAGCGGAACTCGTGAGAGAATAATCTAGCGAGTTCCCTGTCCTGTAACTTTCTATTCTAATAGCGGGTTATTGCGACCTTGACTATTTGATTAGATGTAGGTTCTTTACCGGCCTTTCGATTATACGGAGCTTTACTATCTGCCGTATATAGGTATTTAATGTCGTTACTAAGTTGATCGAGAGCGTTAATTGATCTGTCGAAACTGTATTTCGAAGTTAAAGATTCGGAAGGTGCCTTGCCCGCTAAAGGTGCCTTACTTAGTTGACGTTGAGCTTGACGTTAATCTTGTTGATTACGTTGTGCCTACTTCTCCTGTTACTCTCTATCGTTGATCCGATATCTAAGCTTCTGTGCTGGACTTGTTGCCAGGTAGTCCGCTCTACCCAGTAGGGGCGGAGGGCCATCTGGATCGTTAGTAGTATCTGCCATTGCTTAAAGAGATAGTATGATTACTTCTGCCGTTGCGCTCGTAGCGTGTTCTAGTGAGGTGGTTGAGTTCGTTTGTTGCGTGAATAGCTTCGTAAACAAAGTGTCGAAAAAGTATCGAAAAGTCTCTGATCTGTACGCGCGCGTAGCACTAATTAGTGTTAGTTTGACTACTCGTTAAATCTAGGGTGCGATACAGTAGAGGTTAATACCTTAGTATTAGACTATCTACTTGTAATGTGCACACCGAGTCAAAGGTGTGGAAGTGGTGCCAGGATAGTATAGGCAGGACCAGCCTGGTCAGGTGGTCCGTGCCACCAAGTATATTCACTCGGTTACTATAACGACAACTACTTATTATATGTACATTAAAGTACTATGAAAATATATATGATCTTAATGAATAAGCGATAAAAACGCACAGACAAAAAAGTCCCGCTTTTTATGTCCACCGCGTGAGAGTGTACATATACCCCTACATTACGTAAGATCAGACCTTAGTTATTCACATCCATGTCCTCGCTTATTCCAAGCCCCTTACCATAACCTTCCTAAACCGACCAGGAGGGGCACGTGTTACGATAACAATTATTTACTACTTAGTTCTGTGAGAGTGTACATATACCCCTACATTACGTAAGATCAGACCTTAGTTATTCACATCCATGTCCTCGCTTATTCCAAGCCCCTTACTATAACCTTCCTAAACCGACCAGGAGGGGCACGTGTTACGATAACAATTATTTACTACTTAGTTCTGGCCAAGTGATCTACTAATCTACTCTGTTCATTATTTTGAAGTGCCTTGCCTATGAACTCTGATAAAGAAATGAAATCTCCAAATCAACTGAAATGCCACTAATGACTCAGGCATCACTTTACTAGTACTTTTGATAGTCAACCAGTAAAGCGGTACATGAGCGGTCTGTCGTTATTGGTTAGTCAGGTGGTGATTTTGTCTATTGCTGTTAAAATAAATTATAACAATACTATTCTCTAGCTCTCTCTCCTTTACTATCTACAAAACTGGCTTTTATAATTGATAATTCCTAATTTTCGATCTGTAATTATTGGCAGAACTGTACAATTAGGATTCCGTGCCTATTAGGATTTCTATGAACAAAGTTACAGGTTTGAGCTTTACCTTGAGAACTCTGTATACTAGAGTACTCTTTTTTGGGGAGTTAATGGGGTTAAATATTGAAAAGTCTTGTTGAAAAGATATAAGACTACCTCAACTTGAGGCGAATGAATAGAAGCCCAGTCGCTATTCGTTCACTTTTGTTGATCACTCATTACCAAGCCACACAGGCTCAAGGACGTTTCAGTCACTATGCCCAACATTCACCACTATAGCTGATCAAGCTGACTGGTTGAAAAAGTTCGCTCAGTCTCCGCTTTTTCTGTTGAACAGAACAAAGATATCCCAGTCAGTTTTAGTGCCACTGTTAAGGTTGACGTTGCTCTCCTCAAGATACCTATTCATACTAGCTTGTTCATCCATTGCATCCTTTTAACAAACCTCTTTTGAAGCAACCCCTCCCCACATCATCCTTCTTCTCTTGGTATCTGCAACTTGAAAGATTCCCTATCATTCTTTGCATTCAAATACATTCAATCTGCTACAATGGATCAAGAGAATCGCTCTAATCCCCACATACGAGTCATTATCGCCGGCGGCTCCATTGCTGGCTTGACATTGGCACACTGTCTCCACCATGCCAATATTGACTATGTGGTTCTTGAAGCTCGCAAGGAGATTGCACCACAAATAGGCGCCTCAATCGTCATCATGCCAAACGGCGCTCGTATCTTGGATCAATTGGGACTTTACGACGATATTTTGGCGTTGTCGGAGACGGTTGAAGGTGAAATGGATTGGACTGGGGAGGGGAAGTTGCTTGTGACTAGCGACGGCCCTTCGTTGACAAGAGCTCGGTATGTTTAACCATTTTTCATTCATGATTTTGAAGCTGATCACCTCTAGTCTTGGATATCCTCTTGCCTTCCTGCAACGATGCAATCTTTTACAAGTCCTCGCGGGTTCTCCTCTGGTCCAAAGCAAAATACTCTGCTCCAAGCGCGTGGTCAGAGCTGAGCATAAACCTTATGGTATCACGGTACACTGTGAAGACGGGTCTCAATTCGAGGGACACATACTAGTCGGCGCAGATGGAATTCATAGTACAGTCAGAAAGATCATGCAGGGGCATATCGAGCAATTATCCCCCTGCGCTACGAGGAATGATACCAACAGTATCTCAGCCGAGTACAACTGTCTCTTCGGCATCACCGATGCATCAAACGACGAGCTACAAGCTGGAATTGAACATAGGTCTTACGCCAAAGATTTCTCCACCGTCTCATTTGTCAGAGAAGGTGGGAAGCTATTCTGGTTTCTATTCTCAAAATTGGACAAGAGATATTACGGCAAGGACATACCAAGATACCAGCCAGAAGATGCCCAACAAGCCGCAAAAGCGTTCTTCAACATTAATATGACCGACACTATCAAATATGAGGAGATATGGAAGCAAAGAACAATGTTTCGTATGACATGCATTGAGGAGGCTCAACATGAACATTGGACCTCAGATAGAATCGTTTGTTTAGGAGATGCAATCCACAAGGTCTGCGAAGTCACTTATTGTATCTGAGTCTTAAAAATAGCTAACGTGCTGTAGATGACACCCAATTTGGGCGCCGGAGGTAATGCAGCGATTGAAAGCGCGGCCGCACTGGCAAATTCTCTTTGCCAACTCCGGAATCGACATCCCCCTGAATTATTCCTGGTCCGCAGGGCGTTGAAGGAATTTCACAATAAGAGCGTCCAGAGAGCTAATGCTGTCAGTGATGCCACCAATGAGCTCACACGCATTGAAACTTGGGCGACTTTACGTGACAAATTTATTGGCGTCTATGCAACCCCGAATCTTGGAGATCTCGCAACTGATGAACAATGTAATCTCATGGTTGGCGCTGAACGTTTGAACTTTCTTCCCCTACCTGAGAGATCTTTGAGCGCAACGATGCCATGGAGCCAGAAGGTTGGGGTTGGAAAGCATGAAAATAAATACCTCAGAGCATTCCATGCATTGTCCTTTCTTCTATTCATTCAATACGCGACTAAGAACAACGTCGTAATACCAGACTTGAAGGTTTCTGGTTATGAGTGGTTCGACAAACTTCTATCAAACTTGGTATCTTACTTTATGCCTGCTCTGTCAGGGTTTGATCCAGCGAAACGAGTCCAAGCCATCGGCTTTATTGGAGATTTGATCCCAGTTCAGGCGATATTCATGATTGAAGCAGCCCGACGGGGTAACTTTCTTACTGTCGCACATCTTCTGTAAGTCTTCTCTCTACATGAAGGGAAAACGGGCTTCTAACTATTAGTAGACCTCTGTTCTTGGCCATTCTATCCCAGGTGTTTGGACCTAGTGCTATTCTGCCAATTTACTATGCCATCCATTATATCCAAACTCCCCTTGAGAACTACCATGCGGCAGACAATCGTATGACTCAAATCGGCACGGTCAAGATTATCATTCCAACGATTCTTCTTTCGTATATTCTGCCTTCTATCGCCATGTTTACGGATCCTGGTTTCTCAAATCGCTTATGGATTAATGGAGTATTTTGGCAGCCTTTCCCCATCTACGCTCAAATCATACAGATGATCCTTGGTAGCATGGTCAAGGATACAACAGTCGCCGATCGTATCCAAAACCCCGAAGCCGACATGCCCTATCTTCGCCGTGTTTATGTATTTGCCGCGACCGTCGCGGCAGTTACAGCTATGTACACTCGGTTCCACTTGCCTGGAATTCTTCCCAGTGCCGCATCTTGTGCTGGACTTTATTGGATCTGGCTTCATTTCACAGATTTAAAGGTTGCAAGGAAACTGAATTTGCGGTTCGTGCAATTCATCGGCGTGCTTGCGGGTCTTTCCTTTACCATCGGTCCGAGCGCTACTACGATCGTCATGTGGGCTTGGAGAGAGGAACTTTTGGCGGCTAGAAAGGGGAGTAGTATCAGCGACGATGGAAGAAGACTATGAGTTTAGAGATACCACCGAATCTGGTGGGACATGTTCTTCTTCACGTGGTTGCCAAAGACATAGACAAACTTTTGAGCAGAAATAGATAAGACATCATTGCTCTTGCATTTCTAATCCCAATCTAAATGCTTCTCTCTTCCCTGCTCCCTTGTTTCCCTGCTTCATTTCATCACTCTTGGCTAATAGTAGTCATTTTTTAACATAGCGAGGCTTCCACTCTCCAATGGACGCGAAGTTACCCTCCATTAACAGATTTCCATGTGCCTTACATAATGCTGACCTATGATCAAAGCATTTTCATGCCAGGTATGATACGTCTCCATCATGAAAATAAAAATAAGATGAACTGTGCCTTTTAATCAATGCATTCCACTTCAAATGAAGAACCCTCTGCCTTCACGGAAAGCACATTTAGCAAGGTCTTTTGGACACCACCCCGAGCGTCTTCTTCGTTACCGCTGAAACTTTCATGCGCCTGTAGCATATGGTGAAAGATGCCGTTCAAGAGGCTCTGACTCATGGGGTCATGAGATTAGCAAAATGTTAAGCGAGGTGGTGAACTTGTTATTGCTTGCTGAAAGCCCGAAGTTTTCGACTCTCTAGAACCGGACAAGGTATGGCTATAATAGTATTGATCATGACTATGAGTCATAAATTGGCCTTACCCATCTGTTGTCAGAAATTCTGAGTGGGAAACTCAATAACAATTACTGAGTTTTGTTCTATCCTGACCATTTATACCCTAGGACTGGACTAGACGAGTATATCCTGAGTTAATCTCGCTAGTTTCCATGTGACTGGCCGGTATACTATTTGCAACAGTGAATCTATCTTCATCTCCAGACAGCACGGAGAAAAAAAGGGGACGGGTATCACGTGACAGATACAATCCCAAATCTTCTATCACATCTGACCACTATTTTAAATTCCGAGAGGTACTCCCCGAGACCCAAGTACCACCTCACACTACTCCGGCACTTGAGGATTCCATAAACAAGATAAAAACGGCCGGAAAAGCGCACAATCTACTATTCTGATCACCAAATTACTCGTGGCAGTATCACCGTAGCCCACAAAAGTCGATAGATCTCTGTGATTCAGTCACACGAAAACTCGGAAAGAACAGGAAGAAGGAATAAAAGAATACAGTAATACTAGCCTGTCCCGTCTTCCCACTGACAACGCAAAACTAGAACCCCACTTTGAGAACATCCAAACTGGGTTCCACTGCAAACGCAAACGAATAATGTGGTCACACATGCACAATCTGATCTACCATGCAAGAAAAAGAATGAGAGACATGGAAAGAACCTCTTCGTGTCCTCGGTTGGCATCCAATCGGTTCGAAGGGAAAGCGCCTTCAGAATCACAAACTGGTTGTTTCCCGATCACGTCAACCTTTTTGATTTTCATCACAGCCTGCAGAAGAAACAAATATAAGACCTTTTAGTGCCAATTGAAGACGGTGGTAAGTGAAACGTTGAAGCGAAAGCCTCCAAAAAATGGCTCTGAGAAAACAAATGATAGGTTTTAACCGTCGGATTGAGGCTCTTCATATCCCTGTTTTGCCAAAAGAACCCAATTTGCACTTCGATGTCCAACAGCATGGTAGATATTCCGAGCCCGAAGATCGCAAAGACGTCGTACAGTGATCGATGTGATACAAGAAATGTTGGGATTGGAAAAGTACAACATGAGATGAATAATCGAAAATCCCACAGGCGGTAGAGATCGGATCACATGCAGCTTACTGAGGGGGTTCTTGCAAGGGCTTGGATCATCTCTGGTAATGTATCACCGCCATTGTAACGGCGGTGTAAGTTCGCCGCTGAGATTCGAGGCATCTTAGAGTTAGCGTTGTGGCTTTGTAGTAAGTAGGTGTAAAAGACGTTGTCAGTGGTGGCTCATTTTGGAATGTAATAAAGTAAATCATGGAAGTTGACATTTGGATAACTCTAAACTCCTTGCCAACCCCCACCTTGCGCCCCTTTCAAACCCCTGTATCTTAAAGCCCAAAATCTATTATCCTAATCCAAAATCACAATTGCCTCCCAGTTTCCTCCCAAAATCTATTATCCTAATCCAAAATCACAATTGCCTCCCAGTTTCCTCCCAATTTCCTACCAGCCAAGTAAAAACTCGGTAAATCCTACCCTCCCAAACCCCAGATTTCCTAGCAACATGCATATCGCGGAGCTGTGAGATGAGCTCACTTCATTCCCGCACTACTTGAAAGCCCCGTGGATGTTCATTGGCTTAAACACATCCTCGAAAATTTCCAGACTTGAAGCGCAATTGCTCTTGGACGAAGAGCTTTTGGAGGTTGAAGATTTTGACGACGCAGATTTCGATGAGCCAGAGCTAGGTCCTTCTGGGTTCTCAAATGCAAATACTACATCTTGAAAGTGACCTTGGAATTCTGGGTCATTCAAAAACGCGTCTCGCCACAATAAGGCTACCTCTTCGGGGGGATTGCGAAAGCCTGGCCCCAACCCAAAACTACCGATACAAATGTTGTAGTAACCGTAGTACACGGCAATTCGCAAAGCCGTCCGGATCTTGTCCCTCATCAGTTCCCTTTCTTGCTTAAATGAGTATTTTTTGCCCGTGATATCAAGTTTTGGCCGCTTAACTGGACAAACTGATATGACTGGTAGTGATTTTGGATCTTGCCAGATTTCATACTTTTCTGGGCCATTTCGATAAACCACTAAAAACAGAGTTAACGGAGATTCATATCACAAATATAATAACATACCAACGGCCGGAGAAAAAAGACCCGCTGCGGCGGGGATGGGATAGTTGTATGGCGCAGAGTTTCCAGGACCAGGTGTTGTCAATGTAGCGAATAAATTGCTTCGTCTACAAAGACATTCTTCAGGAGACATGACGCTAGCCTCCCAGTCTCCCCCAGGTCGCTTGTCGTGCGCTGGCATTATAACTGGAATTGCTACAGGGTCTACAGGCTCTGAGGTATCATTTGCCCATTCTATAGCAAGATCAACAGGATCACGTTCGTAGAAAGCTATACACCATTAACTTGGGCACATGTTTTGCGATATCGGGTACCTACCGAAATGCACCTGGCGACCTTTATCTACAGGTTTTGTAGGTATCGATTCTGAATAGCAAAGATAAGAGTTGGGTGGGCATCTCATGCCCATGTTTTCCTGGATCCATGGGATATAGATCTTTTTGGCCTCTGCCGCTATCTCTGATGGTTTTGGTGGTTTTGGTTTTGAGGGAGGCATTGGATGTCAATGTTGATGGAAGCAGCAAAGGCAGGGATAAATCTGAGTGCTGGAAACAAATCAGAATGTTAAGTTGACAATGAAGGTGCTCTCTGACCCAACACCACGGCCATCATGGACATGGGTCTACATTATATAGGTTTTGGGATGGAGAAGCATGGCCAGAACATCAGCCACCAGTGATCAGCCGAACGACCTTGGCAAAGAAGCAGAACAGACATTCTACAAAGTGGATAGCACATTTCAGCTGTAACTCTGAGACATAGAATTCATAACCATTATCCCAATGGTATGGTTTTGAATTTTATCAATACACTCACCTGGAATACACAAAGGTGATAGAGTGTGGGCCTCTTTCCGTCCAGGTTTAGAGCCCGCCGTGCTTCGCTAGCGATGGACCGCCAGGTGGAACTTGAGAGAACTCGTTATGAAGGGTCGTAATACATGCTGCACCCCAAGGTCCCAAGATCGCAATATGTGCATCGTGGTACCAGATTACCGATGGAGATCAACCATTGAATGCATCTGCAAGAACTGGGGTCACAGCATCCGGAAGGAAAAGGGCGGATTATGGCAGAACCGTGCGTTGTGAAATGGAAGGAGAGAAAAAGAAGGGAAGGCTTACCAAGTTTCTGCCAGTATGAACTAGTATGAACCAGTATGAACCAGTATGAACCCCAGATCTTTGGGAAAGGGAGAGAGGGGGCCCAGAGCCTGATCATTTATCAAGAAAGTGGAAGAAGAGAGACTTGAAACAGTGATACGTTGAGGTGGAAAGTGGAAAGTGGAAAGGGACAGAAGTGTCTTGACTGCTCTCTGCCCTTCCTGCTCTGCCCTGAATCACGGCAGAGCAGGAAGGGCTCGTGATTAAGCCTTGAATCAAATTGCACAAGAACGGTGCAGAGAACTGAGAGAAGGGAGTATCTTTCTTTTTTTTTTGAGGCTTCGCCCGGAATCACGGCAGAGCAGGAAAACTGCAGAGCAGGAAGGGCTCGTGATTAAGCCTTGAATCAGGTTGCACAAGAACGGTGCAGAGAACTGAGAGAAGGGAGTATCTTTCTTTTTTTTTGAGGCTTCGCCCGATCTTTGACTGATATGCGAGCCGCATTCCACGCAACGAACGCCTAATGGATCGCTTGACCTTCAAGGTTCTCCCTCTCTCTTGAAATTATCATTCCACCACATCCAACTGCACAGGTTTGCAGCGGTTTGCAACCAATCGCACCGGAGAATCCCCCCGTCCATTGTCCAAGCAGAAAAAAAGAAGAAAAAAGTGATGAGGTGCAGCCCGAAACGTCAACCTGAGATTGCGTGCCCCCTCCCAGCGGGATGATATGACTACCTAGTACCTACAAAGCTGCGAAGCGAGAGAAAAGGAAACGGGCAATCTGGCTGAGATGAGAGGTGACCACAAGATGACAGACGACAGGAGGAAATATGATATCAACTGGAATTGACATTAATAATTATTCCGTCACCGTGGGGATTTTGAGGGAGTTCAGGGAGGACTGTCTGTTGCTAGTGAAACGAGGTGGAAAGAGGCCTGTGGTGATCAGAAAGGGTGGAGTGACTGGAGTGACTGGAGTGACTTGGAGTTGACAAAATCTTTATTGGCGGGGTCATTGCTTTTTGTGTCTCAGTCACGGTCTCGGTCACGTGTATTCAGAGGTCTAGGGAATCGGGATGGAAGACCCAGGGACGCCCTGGCGCACGCTTGGACCATCAAAGTCACCAGACCACCTACCTGCCTGCAGATGCGGCTCACGGAGCTCACCTGCACTGCAATTGGACATCTCAACCTCAGACCCTTTGGCCCATTGATATTTCGTGTTTCAAGCTTCATCGTTCCCGATCTCGGAGTAGCTGTTCCTTAGACCCTCAAATGATTCAATTGATTGCCCCAGAAAGGTGATCGTCCTCTATTCAGACGAGTCTTCCCCCCCCGCAGGCCAATCCGATCATCGAGAAACCCCCAGTTCATCGCGAGAGCAATAGCTCTATAAAGGCGTACTCGAATACGCGTTGCCATCATCCAGCGCGATATCGGTTGTCCGAATCAAGTAAATTCAACGAAATTGACCAGGTTCCAATACGATTTCCAATACGATTTCCAATATGATGGCCACAGTCCGACCGCGACTGGCTCACTACTCGGTCAAGCTAGTCACCCGTCGCACAAAAAGCAGATTATTTGCTTCCACGTCCCAATATGGTAGTGATACTACCAGCACACCACTCTCCATCGCAAGCCTTCTTGACCGCGGGCCCGCAGATTCCAATAACGTCTGTGTGAATGGCTTCGTCCGTTCAGTGCGGAATCAGAAAATGCATTCCTTTGTGCATCTTGGGGACGGGTCAACATTAGAGCCATTACAAGCTCTCATGAGCCCAGAGCAAGCCGAGAGGTGTGCGGATTATATTACTCTCGGATGTTGAAAATGTGACTGACAAGGTTTTGTTAGTCTCTCAACAGGAGCAGCTGTCCGGCTGAAAGGCGTATGGAAAGAGTCGCCTACCCCAGCATCGCAAGCGTACGAACTCCACGTATCGGATGTAGACATCTTGGGATTATCAGACGCACAGGTATGGTGTGGGTAATTCTAGATTCGAACGATATCTACTAAATTCCACCAGACCTATCCTATTCAGAAGAAGTATCAAACGAAAGAATACCTTCGAACCATGCCTCATTTGCGAGGCCGTATTCCACTTAATTCAACCTTGCTGCGACTTCGTTCAGATTGCATATTAGAAACAACTCGATTACTTGCGTCAGAAGGCTTCACTCAAACTCATACCCCAATAATAACATCCTCAGATTGTGAAGGGGCTGGTGAGGTCTTTCACGTCGGAAGTCCACACGAGGGCCGAGTCAGCGAACATGACGATGGAACATTCTTTCGGTCTCCAAAATACTTGACAGTATCAAGTCAACTGCACCTGGAGGCACTGGCACAATCAATTGGCAATGTTTGGACATTATCCCCAACGTTCAGGGCAGAAAAAAGTGATACCATGCGTCATCTCAGTGAGTTCTATATGCTCGAACTTGAGATGAGTTTCGTGGAGGATATGAGCCTTGTGATGAATGTGGTTGAGAAACTGGTTCAGAGTATTACATTGCCACTTTCGACTTCCCGGGTAGGTAAAGAGTTGCTTGCTCCCAGGGCTACCCGCCATGGGAAAAACACTGGCGACTCTTCAGAAGGGCTAAGAGCCAGATGGCTGGCTATGGAAGGCCCTTGGCCTCGTATCACTTATACAGAAGCCATACGGCTTTTGGAGAGATCAGATATGAACTTTGCCCATGCCCCTAAGTGGGGGCTTGCATTGAGTATCGAGCATGAGCAATTTGTCGCCGGCGTTTTCAAGAAGCCCGTTTTCGTTACTCATTATCCCCGAGACATCAAACCATTTTATATGCTTCCATCTATGAAATCGCCCATAAATGGAGAGACCGTGGACTGTTTCGATCTTTTGTTGCCAGAGGCGGGAGAGCTTGCTGGAGGTTCTATGCGTGAACATCGCTTAGAACCTCTGATCTCATCAATGCAGTTATCCGGTATGGCACCCATTGGCGCACCAGAAACCATTACAGATGAGCTGCTAGGTGGTCTGAAGTGGTATGTTGACCTGAGACGTTGGGGGAGTGTTCCACACGGTGGATTTGGTCTTGGTTTCGATCGCCTTCTGGGATACCTGGCTGGTGTCCCCAATATCAGAGATGTAAATACTTTCCCTCGCTGGGTGGGGCGATGCGAATGTTAGATTCTATGCCCAGGGACCTATTTCGATGCCAAAATATCACGGGGCCAAAATATCACACGAGGCCATCTCAACTCTCGCTTCGGATTGTTTTTGAAACCCCACTCCGTGAAACAAATCGCGCAACTTCGCCAGCAGTACCATTATCCAGCCCTGTGGTACGATTATCCAATCTAACATGAATGCCTGGAGAGACATGTTACCTTTGATATACCATGTACCAGAGGAGGTTTTGTCACAGCCGAAACGGGTTTGGTACGTGGAAAGGTTCCGGTCCTTGCTTTGGGTGTACAGACGTTCCTCAGTGCAGGTATTATTTGCTATTCTCGTACTCTTTTTCCTGACCCCTCTTAAGCACTACTTTTTCTTATTCACGAATACTCAAATGAGGTAGGTGTATGCTGAGCAACAACGAACTGTCTTTCTCAGAACAAGCCAATTTTGATACTCACACCTAGTGCTCACAACCACCACTTTGTATGGATCACTACTTCCACTTACTCCGTAACACTGCTGCTTCCTTTTCTGCCTTTGGAAAAAAAAAAGTTTAATGAATTATCTGATACATGCAGCCCCCACCCCACCAGAGCGCCCCCACTGCTTTGCGTACGGCTGTAGGATCTTTTTCAGGACCAACTCAACGCAATTCCAACTGCATCTACAAGGTTACCAGTACAGTAGCCTCACAGGACATGTCACATTTTGGCTCGATAAAGCAGCTTTTGGCGGTCGTCTTCAATTTGTTATGCAGAACGCCACCAACACATTCTCGGTTTGGGACCCCGACGAGGGGAAGAAAGGTTCGCTCCGCGCCGTACATAAGCATAAAATCCTCCCGCAGCAGGCAACACAGCGTACAACCTTGCTTCTGCAGCGGATGCCGTTTACACATCGATCAACCAGGAATCCACGGCGCTTAGAATTTTCTCTTCAGCACGCGGCTGCAGTATCTATGGGGGCTATCCACTACCCCGGTGTGGTTGCATTGGTCAGTCAAACCTCGGTAAATTGGCAGGGTAGGCCGTCTCCAATTGCCATCGAGTCTATAAACCAGCGCCAAGTTGGTATCGTGGCTTTGGCATTGGGGCGATCCATGTTGTGCACATAAGATATACGAAGACGATTAGCATCAGCCTTACCGTACCCAATCGACTGGAATCGACTGTGCTTCTGTTTCGGCTCAATCCTCGGGGCATTGGCTGTTTACAGCTGGATGTTGTACCAATCATCAACATATCGGACACCCTCTTCAGCTTCGTTATAACGCCAAAAGATTATCCACCTATCCCGAGTACCAACATGATATAACAGAAAGATTCAGGTGAGTTTGGGGTCTGTCATCGTAGCGCCGCAGTTGAGTAGAGGGCGTTTGCGTTTGGAACTCAATCCTGCTTCCCCGCGACGAGATATATGTATTGTTGATCGATCCCTGAGATAGCGAATTTGACAGCATCGGGTCAGCTTAAATCAAGCATAACGGAATACTCTAACCAACACGCGGCGTATTAGGACCACCAATAGAAGGGGTCATATATGTTCCTTTCTTGGTCTTGCTCGTCGAAGTGTGGTTACATGGCGACAGTTGGAATGCAATCCTTATGCCGCAAATTTTGATAATCCGGTGATCAACGTCAGTTAACAAGGCTCTCCTCCAACAAGACTGCGGGATATCCGAACCGAACTCGAGACCCAACTCCACAATCCAACATACGCCCCAACACAACCTCATCACCTCCTCTTTTCTCCACAATCCCCATGTTAACCGAGATCGTAGATCATACCTAAGACTCAAATTTGGGCAGGTGATTTAAGCTTGCTGCATGAATTGTCTTAGAGCGGTCCCTGAACAGGTTAATAGGCAGGCCTCCAGGATCTTCTTCCTGTTGTCGGAAGTGAATTTACCTCTATGTACGTCACGCGCGGTAGCGCTTACTGCCTACAGAACATCCAGGCTTCCCCCCCTTGTTCGGGTATCAACAGTGGTTCGCTAAGTCCTAGAAATACCAACATTTCTTCAAACACCTCGTCATCTGCTTTCTCCGGAGCGACCGAGTTGGTTGGCTGGATTGAGTCCAATTGAACTGTTCCGTCACCGATGGTTAGGCACTTGGATTCTTTTCGCTCACGCGATGTACATGATTCGCCGAAGTGGCCTGTCTTTGACAGAATTGAATCCGCCCAATATGTCTTCAATACTTTCAAGGCTACGTTGGGTCGGTCGGTCTGGGGTAGTAGTTATAGTGACCTGATTAATGGACGGATTGGGGATTTTTTGTTGATCTGAAGTACTAGTGACCTGATTTGTGAGAGATGGACGGATTGAGATGTCCTGACAATCATTTCTACCACGTGGGAGATATTTCTTTTATTGCTTATCTTTATCCTAAAGAATGAGCATATACCATAGAGGGGAATAAGAATTCCATACTGTAGTTTATTAAATAATGTCCTCGTTGAGCCTAGCCTAGCCGAGCGCCTCTCGCTTCTTTTGTGTTCCTGTTTTCTGTCTGTTTCGTAAGACTTACACGTACACTTGCACTTACCGAGTTCCAATTCGAGTTCCAGTTCGAGTTCTTACTGGTGCATTAGTCTTACATCTCGGTGTCTTGTTTTGTGTATTGCTGAAGCCTGAAGCCTGAATTGCAACCAACTTATTGTGCATATACAGGAAGTAGACATGGAAAGTACGTAGTGTAATCTTACTGTGAGACGGACCTCTTGACTCTTTCTAGATCCCTCTGTCAATGACTTACACTCGAAAGTGACGCCCAACCCCACAAGTTCTAGAGGTGGCGATGTTAGTCACAAAGGCGTATCGATTGATGTAACGATATCTCCATGCCTTCCTACCCCATTAATTCCTTTATTTTTACGGGGCAGGGTAGGGTTGTTGGAAGGAACAGTTTCTGTACGTATTAATATCACTATTACAATTAGAGATGATTAACGGACGGGAAGGTGAGGTGATCGTTGGGTATGTATGTACGTAGATAGGTACGTATATGTATGTATACAATATATATATATTCTTCAACGCTTATTCTACATACATACATATACCTACGTGACAATGTAACTATGTGACATTACGGGGTATGTAGACATGGGTAATCGGCGCGTAGGCAAAGAGGAAGGGGGAAGGGGCAGGGCAGGGCAGGACGAGGCAGGGGCAAGGGGTAAGGGCAGGGCAGGGCAGGGCAGGGCAGGGCAGGGCAGGGCAGGGCAGGGCAGGACGAGGCTTGTATTCGTGTTACCCGTTCTTTCTATATCCTACATTCTTTTTGTTTTATGCGTGTGATATGTCTATGTGGTGGGCAAACGCATGGAGACAGGGAATACTCTATTACTGTTTCTGTTACTATTACTATTCGCCTAATAACCCCTTCCAAACATTTTCTTACGCGATGCTGTCTGGGGCTGGGGTGGGATGTTTTACCTGTTTCTGTAAACGTTGATTTCGGACATAAGAGGGGGAGATGTCGTGTATCTGTTGGTTTGAAGGGAGGGGGATTGGATGGATGGAGGGTGGGAGTTATAGTTTATGTATGTCATGCATGCATGTATGTATGTACTAGGGAGCTCGAGCTCGAGTCGCTGTACCCTTGCCATGAAGATACGACATATGAGGTAGGACGGCCCGTTTTCTTATTCTTATTCGTTTTTTAGACTAATTGGACAGCTCTGTCCTGTCTGGGTCGGCGAGGAAGGTGCTTGTTTAGGTTATTGGTTGGATATTCTATTCTATTCCTGATTGGGTTGGTTTTTTCGGTCACCTATTCCGACGACGGATTTATTGGGTGAAAAGACAAGGGAATGGTGATCATTCCTGTTGTAGACGAACTGTTCTGCAGCGGCGTATGAGTGTTGATGGGGTGTGCAAGTGAGAGTGAGAGTGAGGCGTAGTTTCTGTGTAGTTTGTTCTAGATGCCGAGACATGATGAGGAAGGTGATATGTGATGCTGAGAATACGTAGGTCGGCTACGTAGTGAGCTTAGGTTGATGTTCTAGACTTCTAGTGTTTCATTCGCTCTAGTTGAGTTCTGGGGTACTGTACTGAGTATGTGTGGAAGATGATGATGATTGTGCGAATCTTAAGCTCGTAATTATGTTTTTTACGAGTGTCAAGATTCAAGATCAAATATCCAAGTCCATTCATTAGTTAACCGTAGATATCTAATTCTGTAAATCTCACAGTAAAACCATCTGTCAATTTTCAGAAAGAAGTAAGAGAACGTTGAATAATAGGGATATATAGATACGAGGAGTCAAGTCTTTAGTACACCTTAGAGCAAGTCGTTAAATAGTTTATATATACCGTATACATATAATGTAGATCCCATACCAAGATTTACCCCTCGCTCTAACAAGCAACCGAAACTTGAAAGGGAACTATTATTCTTAACTGTAACAATCTTACCATCCTCTCTCTTCCCTCTATCTTCCGCCTTCGATAATCCACTTATATATCATATACTCTGCTCTACTCTACTCTCCTCCCAACACAATACCTTCCAATTTCCTCTCCCGACCCAACTCAACTCAACTCAAGTCTGTACAGCCAGCCAGTCAACCAACCAGCCAAAAAATACCAGAAACGAATAAGCACCTTTTTGTCATCATACCCCGTGTTGGACATCATATCATATCATATACTATTATATATCTCTCCACACTCCACTCCTTAACATCTATCTATCTATCTATCTATCTATCTATCTATCCACATATCTACATAAATAACTAGGTACCATTCATTCCCCTCCCCATGATTGCCAATACTCTTCAAGCAATTAATACAATACAGTAGTAACATCCACATCCATGCACTCCTATACCATTACCATTCTTTCATCACAGACTCCGTACTACATCATATGTATTCGATAGAACGACAATCCAAATCCAAATTCTCGTTCCAAGAAAGCATTTAGTAGCGTTAACGATTTAGACCTCACCACCTCTTCGTTTGACTTCACCCACCCTACTCCAAATTGAGTTGAGCCAGTACCCACCCATTAATTGGCGAGAGCCAACACTTCCACTCTTCATAGTGAATTACATCAACATCATTTAGTCTAGCCTAGCCAATCAGATCAAACTTGCTTAAAGTTTTGTTGCATATCGCACTTAGTGGACAGCAGCCTGAAGCTACAGCGTGTTCAAAGCCTGAAGGAAATGGAAATCCGCCTGTGGCCCCGCAACGAGAAGAGAAATTCAAAGAGCCTCAGAACTGGGAATTTCGGGTATGAGAACGGCACCCCACCCCCTCCCTATTTGAGCATAACCAGATCCTTGTATTGTACTGTACTGTACTTCCTCCCGAGTCCCGTCCCAGTGAGTTATCATATTTACACTACCGGCACCTGATATCAATACAATGAATGAATACAATGAATATGCACTCCTCTCACTCATCAACATATTCTAGATTCCAGATTCCAGATTCCAGATTCCAGATTCCAAGAATAGGACTACTGTAGGACTAACTAACCAAATCACCAAATCACCAAATCACCAAATCACAAAGTCACCAAATCACTAAATCACTAAATCACTAAATCACTAAATCACTAAATCACCAAATCACAAAGTCACCAAATCCCCAAATCACTAAGTCACAAAGTCACTAAATTACAAAGTCACTAACTAGCCAAATCACTAACTAACCAAATCACTAAATCACTAAATCACCAAATCACCAAATCACCAAATCACTAACTAACCAAATCACCAAGTCATATACAGTACGTCATAAAAGAAGAGATATATACATACACTTACATAAATAAGTATAAGTATAACTATAACCGCACGGACTCAGTCAGGAGTTAAGTTGGAAGGTTGAGTTGAATTGGAAGGTTGAGTTAACAGGAAAGAGTAGAAGTACCTAAGGACTTGAGGATGAGAGAAGTGTGAGAACAAGAGAGAAGTGTGAGGAAACCACAAGGAGGGAACTAGGATGGGGAGTCAGAAATAAATAAAGTCAAGAAATCAAGTGATAATTAACATATCCTTCTTACAGTACCACCAACCAACCAACCAACCAAACTAGACCCCAGGGATATTTTCTCCAAGGTACTAAGTAGGCATGCGTCTGAACATAATAAGCTACAAATCAAATCACAAATCACAAATCACATATCAATCTCACAAAAAATCTAAAACATATTCAAGAAAGTCTCCATGAAAAAATTATTAAGATGCAAAAACCACTAAAGCGTCGAAACAAAACTCCTCTAACTCTAGCGGGTAGCTCTCAATCCGACTACGAAAATTAAGAACTTGAAGTGCCAACCAATCAAAATAATGAAAAGAAGACCCCCGCCGACCTCGCCGACACTCGCATAAAATCCCCAAATAACAACAAAACGCCAAATATAATGCATCCCATCCTACCAAACCACCCACCCATTCCATCCCAAGCACCTCCACAATGTATGCGTGCGTGCAATAAAAAACACCCCATCGCTGCAAAAGACCATATTGCTACAAGTAGAATCGAACCCCTCAAATGAAGAAAAGAAAAAGAAAAAGATCCACCGAATCCACCGTCCCAAAATCCCAACAGGAATCAAGGTAAACAGAACCAAAAAAAAAGTAATAGCAATGGTATAATAACTCCTCCCCACCAAAACCTTTAAAAAAAGATGCCCTCCCAATACCCCTTCCCATGCCCGTGGTAACACAGTTAAACTTTTTATTCCTTTCTTCCTCCCATCCCATCCCAAACCCAAAGATAAATCCCTCCCATCCAAATCCAATAATCGTTATGTTCATACAAGGTGTATTAATTCTTGTCGTGAAAGTAAAAAAAGGGTAATATGTGTATTTATGCCTTTCGATCCATCCACATTTCCAAGGCCATGCCATTGTAGGTGTGTGTGTATTTGCCGTATGTTTTGTTGCTGTTGCTTAGTTGCAAAGGAATCCTACGGTAAAAGTTTAGATGCAGAACTTTCGGTCAAGTACACGAATGGCTCGTTGGTCCTCACCGATAATGTTTAATTTGTCGTGTGGAATATCCTTGGGCTTCTGATTGTCCCCGACTTCACGTGGAGGACTTTTGCTTCCAGAACGGCTGCTGTTGCTCTTGTTGTCAGACAGCACATTAGGAGAATCAGTAGCGTGAACCAGATGTGAGATACTTGGAATGCTCTGGGCTTGGGATGTGCTGACACCATTAGGCTTTGGTGAAACCGATTTTGGAGAGTCACCCATGGATGTTGGAGTATTGACTTGTGAGTTGGACTTGGTATGTGGAGGAGTAGTTGTTCTTGGTGGACCATTACCGTTACCAATGATTTGAACAGGTGGTAGTTCACCAGCGATGCGAGGATCAATCATCCTGACAGCTTGTAATGCACCTTGGGCGATTTGTTGCTGAGCAGCCATGGCTACTGAATCAGCACGAGGGCTACGATTAGGTGCATACATGGGTATTAGGTTTTGTGGCAATGTGTTTTGTGCAGTTGCCGTACTCATTGGTCTATGTTGGGTTGGATGAGGAAGGGGATCTGAAACGTGTGGGGGCGGTCTATCATATGCCGTCTGTTGATGAGGGTGGTATGGCATGCCATTGGGGTGATGGGGGCTGTGTTGTTGGTGTTGCTGGTATGGTGAGGTATGAGCAGATCCTGGAGGTGGAAGTGCCGAACCATACATCTGGCCTGGATATTGTGGGTATGGTGGTGTTGAGATTGGTGATGGTGGCCATGGAGCATAATTTGGAGCGACTTGATAAGCGTACGCTGGTCCTCTGTGTCCTGGAGAAGCCTGGAGGTGTTGTGGATGTTGTTGTTGCATGTATGGGCTGTGTTGTTGCATAGGGGCTCTGGTAACCGGTGGTCCTTGAGCTTCGTGTACAGTAGATTCTGGATACATGCCCTTCACTGGAACGATATGTCTGAGTGCTGGATCGGTGGTTGGTTGTGGGAGCTCAGGAATACTTGGGTGAGGTCGAGAGTAGTAACTAATTAAATGTAAATGTTGTCCGGTGGATGTGGTGATGCTGAATGATTGCTTCATCAGACCATCCGGCTTGTATCTATATCCATCTGGTCCCTCTCCATCCATATCCTGGTCCTCATCGCTGCCTCTTCCACTATCTGGTGTTTTGCCCGTGGTGCGTCGAACTGGAGTTTGTGCAAATGAACCGCCTCCTCTCTTGCCCTCCATCTCTCGGTAGGTCAAGAAGCTTCCAGATACTCTGCTTGCACTCCATGACTTTCCATCAGTCCATCTTCTCATTCCTGCTTCTCTCTCATCCCATACAAAAACTGATCCTGATTTGATCGACTGTCTTTCCTTTTCCGAAAGTCTTCGTTGCACTCGGGGTAATAAGCCAAGACGGCAAGCTTCAAATAGCTTGATAGCATCTGCCGGCGTTCGTACATGTCCGTGGTAGGTGTCCATCATGATGACGGTGGTATGGTTGGTTGAACTGGAGGTTATTCACGGCAGTTCAACTGCTCTCGTCTGATGAGCGAGGAAGCAGTGGCAGACAAACACTCTTTAACCTTATAAAATTCCGGTGGATACCGGTGGATAAGAGTATTGGCGACTTCTCCACAGTGGGTACGTGCTGGTCGCTGTCTCGAAAGATGGTTGGACGTGTGAGGGGAAGGTTGCTGATCGCCTGGAAATTGAGCTAAAGAAGCACCCTTGGCTGTCACAGAAAGCTTGTGCGGTAGCAAAAGGGAGGTTTTGGCGGTGCCGGCTTGCGGATTAGCGGGATGCGCAAGTTCTGTCGAGTTGCTGGCCTGAGACGTCGGGCGAGTGATGCTGAACGCTTCGGATGACATGTTAGCCAGCGAACGGATTTTGCAAGTGTTAGGGACAGACGGCGGAGCGAGAGCGCGAGCTAAAGCAGAATGTTTTGGTGTGTGGAGAGATGAGACAGGGTGAAGCAGAAGCATGACAGAAGCTTAAAACTAAGGTTACTGGGCTTGCGTGCGATGTTTCTGCTCAATTGGGACGGAAATGCCAGTGCATAATATCTCCGCCGTAGCGTAGGTCCAAAGTCCTCATCGGTCAAAATTCGCACCATCGCGATGAGGACTTTTTTGATATGCATGAGGCTCTCACATAACCATGCCCATGACGCAGGGTTTCGCGGACATCACCACCCCTTCGGCGAGATGCGTGGGAAAACAGTAGAGAAAAGTAGAAAAAATACGTACAGAGATATGAAGATATAAATCGAGATGGCAAATACTGGAATCTCGGTGGTTTTCTTCTTTATGACGAGTTGTTGTAGTGAAGAGAGTGGTGGGAGTGATGAAGTTGCAAATACGTTGGTGATGGAGACGGGAATGAATCTGGGTCACGGGACGGAGCTAGTTGCGTCGCCCTAGTTGGAATAGTTGGAAGTTCCGAATATCTGGTAAGAGCAAAAAGGACGGGCTCAACGACTAATATGTTGCCACTGTCTAATGACTGAGTTATTGTTGGGAGGAGTAGAGTAGTGTAGTCTAGTGGTAGTGCCGGATATATCGAGGAGTAGTCGAGTGCGGGTAGTGGTGATAGTGAGTATGTCGAGGAGCAGTGTGATGGGTGAAGCTGGCGTCGAGAACTCTCTCTCTCTCTCTCTCAGATATTTCAGCAGTGAAAGATTGCAAGTCAAAGGGAGACCAAAATCCGGAGAGCCGTCGGGGGGGAGTGATGAGTAGTAATAGGCAAAGGCTACCTACTCGGCATACGGCGTATTCTTGAGTTTACGCACACGGCTCTGCACCAGTTTGCAATCCGGTGCGTTCTTGGATCCTTGGACGGTTGGCTGGAATAAATCTTAGATTAGGTTTGGCGGCAGGGATGACCGTCAGGGTGGGCAAAGGCATGGGTAGGCGTGGAGAGACATGGTGCCATGGCCTGGCCTGGTGTGCGAAAAGCGAAAAATTCCTGGTAGGGGCCCTAGGCTACGAGGCTGCGAGGGTTATTGCTAGGGGGGGAGGTTACAGGGTTTAGTTAGGCTTGCGAGGTGAGGTGCGGGTGCTGGTGCAGGTGTGAATGAGAAGCAGGGAGGCCGCAGGCGCAGGCTGCGAGCAGGATCGCAGGGCCACGCAGGGACTGGCTTCTACCGTGATGGCAGTGGGAGTGGGAAGGGGGAGTGGCAGTGGCAGTAGCAGTAGCAATAACAGTAGGGGTCAGAATAAGAATAACTATCAATAAATAGCATAGCTTACTTTTGGTTTTTCCATGCTAAAGTATATGCATATATTAGGATTACGGAGGGTTGGAAATGGGAATCTAGCCCTATGTCTCTCTATTAGACTTTAATTAATTCTACGAAGTCTTCTTCTTTGAATCTTCAAGGTCTTCAGGAGGAGGAGGAGGAGGATGATTCAGCTGCAGAGGGAGATAGCACAACAGTCACAGTACACACTACACTACACTACAGTGCACTACAGTACATTACAGTACCTTAACCTACATGCCTACAGCCTCCTACTCTCAGTGTACACAGCCTGCCTCAGTGCATCAACCATACATACTTAGGTACCTATTATAGGTAAGCCCTAGGTAAGGTATGATGCATAGGTACCTATGATGCATATGATACTAGGTACCTCGGTAGATACTATGCTACGCTTTTAGGTACTTCAGTACCACCGCCACCCCAAGGGACGTTGTCTGCCCTACGCTCTGCTTCACCTGCTTCACGTTAAATGGCTGCCGTTACAACCTGGAAGTGACTGTAACCACACTTACTCCGTACCTACGTAGCTAAGTTACAGATATTCTTGTATCTCGCAAGAACTGCAATTGCCAACCCCAAATGTCTCGCACTCGCTCCTTTTGGCCCCCTTCGCCCCAGGCTGCTGCTAGGCTGCTCCCTCTAGAGGGTTGAGTAAAATTGATTGAGTAGTTTAAATAGATTGCACCTCACGTCAATTGGGAGCGCCAATGCAACCCTATTTTGACATCTTGACCTCATACTCCCTACCCAACTCAACTCAACTCCCTACAGTACCTAGGTATTTCTATCACAGAATCATCCAACTCATCCAACCCACCAAACTCTACTCCCCTCTTCCACCGCACAGCTCCCTCCACAAAATGTCTCTAAAACCCCCTCACCCCAAGATAACAACCACAACAGCTCCAAACAAATGTTCATCGTCGATCCTCTCGCCTATCCAACATCATTGCATCAAAGAAAACTTGCCCATCCCCCTCGGCGCGTGTTGGCGATTACTTGGCTCCATTCTTATTCCCTCTTGGTTCAGGACGTCCCGAAGATGAAGGTGATGCTTGGTATCCTTGGCTTTCCTGCCAAACCACTTCAGCGGGGCCCGAAACCAGTAAAACCAAACAGCGCGAAGAGTCAAAGGAAAAAAAAAACGCCTTCTTTCCTTTCATCAGCTGCCCATTTTGCTGTGGAGGCCACTTGAACACGCTAGACATACTTCGTAGATACCAAGGGGGAGCTATTACTACCTACGTACCCAGTGACTGACTGTGTTTGTGACTAGTTTGGACTAGATTGGACTAGACCACAATTCATAATGGGAGTCACTGTATCGTCATCATTTCTTGACCTGTCCCGTTCGTGTTCGTTGACTTCCAGATTGTATACCGGTACCTAGATAGGTAGTTCGTATAGGTACCTATAGTTCCTACACGGTAAGGGATAAGCTTATACACTACCTAAGGTACTTGAGTACACTACACCACACTACAGAACAGTTTCCGCGTCCCTATACGTAGGTAGGTAGACGGCATCAAAATACGAGAACTACGTACCTTGCAGTAAATCTCATCACAAGTTCACAACATCACAACATCACAACATCTCAGCCTTCCTTCGTTAGATTTTACGAACCGTAGCGTAGCGTAGCACCCTTCCAACCTCCCCTACCTCTCCTCCCCTCCTCCTCCCAAAAACGGCAACTCAAACCCTCAAACTACTACCCCCTCAAGACAAGCGTCAAATCCAAATCCCCATCCTACCTAACCTAACCCATCTCATCAAATCTCATCAAATCTCATCACCAATCCAACATCACCACCCAATCAACCAAACCAAAAAACAGAAAAACGGACGGCCCTCTCGGCTCGTAAGCCCTAAGTGGGGGTCGGTGGGTTAGGGGGGTCGGTGGGTTGGGGGGTTAGTGGGTTGGGGGCGTCGGTGGGTTGAAGGGGGGGGGTTGGTGGGTTAGGTTGAACGTTAGTCTAGTCTTTGGTTAGAAACTGGGTACCCGTACCGTATGGTAGTATTTTTCGTAGGTAGGGTAGGGTAGGTAGTGAGAATTGTGGATCCCGTTATGAGCTTATTTTAATCGCCCGTCGTTGTAGTGTGTTGGAGAGGGTTGGAGTGGGTGGGGCGTGGGGTGAGATGTGAGATGTGAGATGGGTGAGTGTAGGTGGGATATAGACACACCTCCCGAGCGAGGAGCGAGAGAGGTTGTGGGGCTGATTGGAGGGTTGGATTGGAAGGGAGGTTGAGATGATGTTTTCACGGAATATGATATGAATATGAATATGGAGATGATGTAGAAATGAAAATGAAAATGAAGATAATTATCAACCCTCCATTTTGGTCTGGTCTTGATTCAATCGATTCAGTACATACGTAGCGTAGCCAGACTAAGACCAAGGTAGGCTATAATAATACAATAATACTTGAGTACAATAATACTATAATACTATAGCTACTATAGATACAATACTACAATACTCCACCCCGCAGCCTCACTATCCCATAGGTATCCGTAGAACCCGAACCTCGTCGTATCCCATTCCACGAATAAAAAGTTCCAATTAGAGAAGAATCTCTCTTTGTTCATTGTTGGTCTGCGTTAAACCCTACGATTGGTTGGTTGGCCATCGCTATCATATCGCTATCCTCTCTCCACACATCACATCACATCCAACAACATACACATCACACCTCGAGAGGGCAGCCCGTTAGTTCTTGATTATTAGAGAATCATAACACACCTAATATCCAATTTTCGATCAAAGTTGGGATAGGTGTTTTTGATTCAAGGATAGGTAGGTAGGCGTCTAGACATGCGCTTCTATTTTTGAAGGCCCGGCCCGGCGAGTTGAATCTGACCGAGGTGATACGGTGGGTGGGCGGGCAACTGCAGTTGGCGTTTGCGTTTACAGTTACACAAATCTTCTGCGCTTTTCTGCTCCCCGCGTTGTTTTTGTTGGAGAATTATTGGTTTTTGGATGGTAAGGCTGGGAGGAGAAGGTCGGGTCTGGTCGGGGCCAGACTCGGTCGTTGGAGATTCCGGGGGCGGGGGGTGGAGAGGGGGTGGGTGGAGAGGGAGAGAGAGAGAGAGAGAGAGATTGTAGTACAGATGGAGTAACAGAGTAATAGATTAACAGAGTAACGGACTAATAGACTAATAGACAATAAATAAAAGGAGGTGAGATATCATTGGCTTTTCTTTACTTTGCTTTACATCATCTACAACCTACAACCTACCCAACAATCAAAACCCCACACAAGAAAGAAAAAAAAAGCCACACTCCGTACACAACTCCCGCAATCTGCTACCGAAAATTCACAATAGTAGGTAAATTTTAACCCATCATCCGATTCCAAGTCCTTCCATCATCAACCCAACCTTCAACGCCATCCATCCATCCAAGTCTTCAACCCCTACCTACCTCAGACACCAACACAGGATCACCATGTAACACAACCCATCATCCCTTCTTTTCGCTCCGAAGTTACAGGAATAGACCTCGAAGAATTGAAGGGACCAAGGGTAACTGTACCTCCGTAATGCAAGCATCTACTTCGTAGGTCAGAGGTGGCAAGACAGTGAGTGCTATACTGGGTGGGTTATGCAAGGAGGTCGATACCGG
Source organism: Hymenoscyphus linearis (assembly GCA_900536425.1). Taxonomy (NCBI): domain Eukaryota; kingdom Fungi; phylum Ascomycota; class Leotiomycetes; order Helotiales; family Helotiaceae; genus Hymenoscyphus; species Hymenoscyphus linearis. The sequence continues at coordinate 137,973 of UNPR01000093.1, read as the reverse complement.
TAATTTCTTAGGAAAAGGATATACAAGCAAGCAAGCAAGTAAACTTACCCTTACCGATACAAATACTTAAAGACACACACACAACAAGTAAAGTAAAGTAAAAAGTTAAACTTTCATATAAGTGAGTCTATCCCTAACTCTCCGATGATACCAATTAAGATTTCGGATTTCCTTTCAGAAAAGGAATTTATTTTGTAAAAATAAAGGTAATCACCAACCAACCATAAAAGAAACTTTTTAAAAATAAACTCTTACTTGGGTCTTACTTAATAATTTGTTTACAATCAAACTTTCCTTCAAGGGGTTTTTATTATACCTTTTTCACGTTGAAGGAAGAGTCTTTTTTCCATCTGAAGATGTCTAGGGTGCGAGGTAGGTGGACCTTGGTACCTTGTACGGACAACGTATGGAGTAAGGAAAGGAAGAGTATCAGGGTAATGTAAAATGAACGATAATACTGATGATCTTACATCATGTCTCTATCTTGAATCAAATCTAAACTAAAATTTCTAAAAAATTAAGATTTTGAAATCTTTTTCGAACACGGTCATACCACACCACACCACATCCTATTTCAAACCGAAGATCCAGAAGAAGGAAAATATATATATATATATAGTCCGTAAAATACTCTATTTATTCTCCGACCCCCGACCGGAGAAAGAGACGGAGAAAGAAAGAAAGAAAGAAATACACACAGAGAGAGAGATACGCCATGGTATCATCCTGTATGTCTTATTCTATATCACCATACAAGTATCAACCTAGCTCTTCTCGTCCCGCAAGTAGTAGACAGGTATGAGGTATGATGTCCACCCCACAATTATCCAAATCCACCTTTTCATCCTCCGTACCGAGTACAGCGGTTTCGTCATCGTCATTGAAAAAGCTTGCTTTCCTAGTAAAAGTGGACGCATTTCAAACCCCCGTATGAGAATTCCCCTTTGCATGTTTCCCTTTTTATGGAAACATGAATGCAGATGCCGATTTAGAGTAATGATCATCTCTCCGAAAAAAAAAGGTCCGTCTCAGCAGAAAAATTGGGATGATGAGCGTTCGTTTCATCCCTTTTTTTTTCTTTCTCGTTCGTTCTGGAAGCTTTGGAAGAAGATCGGATCAGATTTGGAATGGAAGGAATACCTCCGAGATGGGATGGGACATGGGTATGGTGGGGAGGGTGGAGATCAATCAGATAGTTGGAGATTAATGGGAGATTTTCTGGAATTTTTGGAAGGGAAATGGAAAGGGGCATGGGATGGATGGAAGGGAAGGAAAACGGGTTTATGAGGATTTGATGCGATGATCTTCTTCGGATAACCTTCTTTAAATTTGAGAGAGGATACGAGTAGAGGATGGAGTTTGGAAGCTCTTTGATGAATAATGAGGGACCGAGGCATTTTGCTGTGTGTCGGGTGTAGGTATTTTTGTGCACCCGCGTGGGCGTTAGGTACCCCACAAACCAAAACTAAATCCACTCGGATTATTAATGTGTATCACGCAGATGGAAAATTGAAGGAATAAGAAGAATAAAATAATGATGAGGATATTTTACTAATGCCAAGTCAAGTCATCACTCTGAAACCAAATTCATATACCAAGGACACTTTGTAATACCGACCTACTCGTACTGACCACCTAGGTAGAAGAGCGGTTCGGCAATGAGTTAACATTCACCACACCAAAGAATTCCTACAAACAGCATCGGTAAAGGAAGTAAGCGACATACCACGCGATGCGGAATGCATGTATCGCACTTGAGATTTCAAGCTTATTCGGATGAAATATCTCCTCCTAGCCGCCTAGCTGTCTTAGTTCATATATTGGTCGGCGACCTCGATGGGTTTCGCTGGGTGTATAAACTCAGATGAGATAACCAGATTTTTAACCGACCGACTAATATGGAGTAGTAAGCAGGCGAACTTCAGGGTTACCAAATTTGTGAATTACCTTTTGATCAGTTATCTCTTACATACTACGTACACGCTGCTGTGTTCTCCATCAAACATACAACTGCTACTCAAATCTCTCATCATCTACTCGTACCGTCTAACGCATCTCACCTTTACGACCCGTTAACCATCCTCTCTCACACCAGCACACCAATGCCTAAACATGATTACTAAATTCCCAAATAGGAAATCCACGAGAATCCCCCGTCCCTAAAAAGCGATATCATCCAAGTCACCCCCTCTTTCGTAAACTCTTAGCATTACACAACCACAACGACAGCCACAACCCCAATAACAACACGACCAAAAACGGTCTAAGAACCCCCCCAAGAAAAAACTAGTTCAATTCCTAGCGCGCTATTATTTTCTCTCTATCTAAAATATACATTCGATTTAGTCACCCGGGTTTTACTTCGGTCTCTACAAGGTTCATTATTTCCCGAACGGAAAAAACCCGTATACCCAGCCCACCCAGCCCAGCCTCACCTGATGTAACCGTCGCAAAACAAGGGAAAAACTCGGTCCCAAGAAAATTTAAGCATATATTTCTCCAAACCTTTTTCGTGACTTTTTCGTGCGCCAATCCGTCATATCGTCACCTTTTTTTGGTTTGGTGGCTTGAAACTCTCCGGTAGGCTTCGGTCGGGGTACAACGATCGGAAGTCCCGGAGATCATTATCTCGTTGTTTTGTTGAAGGTATTCATTTTTAGTTCGTCGTTTCGATCCTGTTCCTAGAGAAAAATCTACTTTGGATTCGAAATGCAAATGGAATATAACTTTAAAATAAATCAACGTCAACTTTAAAGGTTTGAGTTATAGTACAAGTGTAGTTACATTACTTATTACAGTACAAAGGTCAAAGGCCAAGACTCAAGAGACTTTCAAGGGTAACGTTCAACGTTGTAAGAATAGATTTAAAGGAATAAGAGTTAGGGTTTGACGTGAGTATAAATTTACATTTACGCTTTTAAGATGTTAGGATTTTAGGAAATTAGGAGGATGCGAAGGGAAGTTCCGTTTTTACCTACGGGTTTTCTATTTATTGGTAGTGATGTAGGGACCTAGGGTTGAGGTATATTTGAGACCTTGACGACCTTTAAGCACTAGTAGTTGCTTGTAAGAGGAGGACAGGACAACCAAGAGCGCTTATTTGATGGATCTTAATGCGGGAATTTGCAATTCTCGATCAGGAGTATTGAAAGTCAAGCTCAATAATCGACGTCCAATTTGCGAATACAAGACTCCAAATCGCTCGGGTATCGGCCGAGCAAGCCCTTATCGTAAAACAGGGTCGCGATCTAAAAAGGAAGGCACGATTTTTCTCGAGACAGTGTCTCCAGAGTATAAGCTTCGTCCTCTAACATATAGACTTTATGATCGTCGAATTTGAATCGAAAGATGTGATTGTACCGGGCGATGGAAAATGACTACTCATTTTTCTATTTTCCCACTTCTATACCGGTTGTATTATTACTTCCTGCTCTCTTGTTTGTCAACTACAAGAAACTAGCTAGCTCAGGAAGTCCCGGTAGCGAGCTCAATAGTCCAACGAATTTATACTGGTATGCCATTTAACATATTGACGGAGCCATTTGCATATCTTCATGTAATCTTACAAGAAATAAGAGTCACCACCCAAATCTTCCTTCTAATCAAAGCACGACAGACTCCAGCAAAAAATATATCTCACCTAACTTTCTCAATCAAGGAAACCGTTCGGTCCGGTATGGGGACTTGGGTGTGCATTTAGTACAGATGAGTAAGTGGATAGAGAAGTCAAGTCGTGTGGGCATGTCCATACAGTACGTCCCGATGAGACGGCCCAAGAATCTTGAGTTTCCAATGCTTAAAACCTTAAGCACACATAAGGTTTTCTCCAACGGCTTGTCGCTTGTTGACGCTCATCCCATTTCCCTGGTTTAGGAGAAATTGGAATTTTCTCGCTTGTCTTGCCGGTGACGGTTGGAATGAGGAGTCTGACATCGTCCATGCCCGTTCTTGATAATGCAAAAAAAGGTAAAATATACTGAGGGAAAGTATATTTAGATGGTAAATTTAGGCGGAGTTGTGGAATGACCTTATGAGTCTTATCTTTGCTTTGGTGAGATTTTAATTTGGTTTTCTGGGTGTTGGTTTTAGCTTTTGGGCGTTTTGTTGCTGTGTGTTGATGAGGATGTGGCATGGATGATCGAAAGGAAGCCCGAAGCTTGACGTTATTTCTTGCATTTACGAGGGGTTTTTGCTTCCAATCCATCCCATCCCATCCCATCCTCTCGAAATTAAAATCTGACTGATTCCTACATACTTCGTACAATACAAGGTCATAAACGAAAGCACGAATCAAACACCCTCATCCTCACCACCTGTTGACAAAAACACGGGATGACCAATTACATCACAGATATCACTACTTCGTAAGTAATACTAAGTACAGTATGGGAAGACCGCGCTACTCGGACAAACGCAATCGGATATTTCGGGCTCCCACGCATCAGCCAAGCAAATGCCAAATCCGAATAAGACTTACTACATCTCAACAAGACTTCCCCATCTCCTTGACCCCCCTCAAAAATCTAGACGTCGGGAGTTCACGATAAAGCGCTTAATTTTCGCCACATCCACGTCAAAGTTACGACGGAAGTTTCCATCGTCTTAAATTCTTTTTTTCAGATAGAAAATAAACTATTTTCCCCCCCTCTCCGTCTCCGTCTGATAGACCAGACCCCATGGGCATATACCCCGTCTTTTTTCCTTGGGTGCCACCAACGAAAAAAGCTTGGCTTTCTTGTCGTCTCTTGGCATCCTGGTTTTCTTTTTTGGTGGTTCCACTGGGTCGTCGTTTGTTTGCTTGGCGGGTCCTGGTATAAACGTAAACGAGCTGATTGATTGTCCGATTTTGCCGTCTACCGTCTACCGTATCGGATGGGCGCTACACAAGGAAGCCACGTTGCGATTACCCGGATAATAGAGTTGTGTGGCATAAACCCATACGAATGAGGATCCCCATCCCATCTACCGTACTGGTACAGTAATCAATATCCCCTCCCAAGCCTTAAGGAGGAGGCTTTTCCACAATGCGCCACCCTTTGGTCAGCAATAATGTTGTCAGAACTTACAAAGAAGCGAGAGATGCCAATCGCTTCTCGCATCTTACGGAGAAATTGAAATGTCCAGAACCTGTCGGATCTTGGGGCGAGCGTTTGGGGTTCTACAACAGGATGACTGATAATCCGGGGTTCGGAGAGAGGGCGCTGATGTAATAACTAGGATGCTTTACCAGTTTCCATTCCAATTCCAACGACATGATGGCCCAAATAGGGAAACCTCACGGAAGCCAAAAGCAAAGTACCGTAGAGTACAGTAGTTACAGCCTTGTGGCTTGATTTCGTGCTCCCCACCTGCTTATTCGGTGGTGTGACCACCCCTCACCGGCCACCCACCCCTTCCACCTCCTCAATTTATGCTTATTTTGATGAAGAGATCAAGGAAGGTGTGGAGGGTGTGGAGGGTGTGCCATTCGCTGGAGCGGGGAAGCTACGAAGCTCGTTACCGCTCTGCTCATGCATATCCTGCATACATGAACCGATGACAGCGACTTGGAGATCTTATTCCGCATGTGTCACCGATTGGAATCCCCGATTAAGTGACACACATTTGTACACCGGCCGGTATGAGGAAGTTTGTTGGGAGTGACAACACCGAGGCCTGATACGGACTGCATTTGTAGCTGAGAAGGTGATCGCACCATGGTTTTATTAATTGTTTGTGAGTCGCACTGATCCTCAGAGTTCTATGGTCCGGGATTTAGATACAAGAAGATACATCGTGAATTGCCAATTTTGAGAGGGTTGTCCAAGGGCTGGCTGAGTATTCCTATATGCAGACCGATAATGTTCGGGGCTCATGTACTTCGTATCTGTTCGGACTTCTACTTTGTAGCATTCTAGAACGGATAATTGCACCTTTTCTTATTTTCACTACGGATGAAGAAAACAAGCAAACAATCGGGTAAGTGCCGCTAATTGTAGTTTGCCTCGTGGCACGATTACACCACCTTGGTTTGAATCGCGGAGAAGTTTCTATATGAAGTACTCCGGACAATGTGGAAGAGGTGGTTTGGTGTTATTGTGTACAGCATTAAACAGAGTTATTTCGTACCTAGGTAGGCAAGCTGTCGAAATCATCTTCCGTCTTTTGCTTTCCGCTTCGAGTTTCTTTTGGAAAAGTTCCTCGCTAAATACACACAGGAGGCGGATGTAGTCCATTTACAGTATTATAGTGCGAGATATACCTTACCGGCCCCCATTTGAGGACCTAAGTTAACGAAGCGAGTCGCCTGGCTCGCGAGAGGGAAGTTACGAGCAGCAAGCAAGCAAGCAGCACAGCTGAGCGAGTCGTCGCACAAGGAAGAGATCCGTTGAAGAAAGTTGAGTCGCACCATAACGCTTCTCGCACATCGTTCGTCCCACGGTTCAAAACTTGTTCTGGCTCGTATAGTTGGTGTAAGGATAAATGAAGCTTATTGCATAAGGTTTCGTAATGAAGAAAGTATTCCAGAGGCGCAATACCAGTACCAATCAAACTCCCTTTGTCAAGCAATCAAACTCAGACATTCGTAACGAGCACCTTATTTGATTGATTATATTCACGAGCTCTCTTTGCCGAATCGCACCCCGAGTCTACCTGGTCTCGTGGGTGTTATCAGATCAGAATCAGGAAAAAGCCGTCCCTTGAACTCCCTTCTTCGCTTCCTCGCTTCCTCGCTTCCTCGCTTCCTCGCTACTCACCACCGCTCCAGCTTCCAGCTTCCAGCTTCCAGCTTCCAGCTCCGGCTCCAGGCCAATCGATGCCAAAGTGCAAACTGCCAAAGGCGTCATCCAACGTAGTAACAAGCTTAAATTTTCGGGAGCATGGGTGTCCGGTTCTCCACATGTCTCCTCCCCTCCACTGGAGCCACTGGAGTTCCACTCCTGGCACTCGCCTTTGACAAGTCCACTGAAATGCCCGACTGATACAAGGTCCTTCCACGCTGCACGCCAGAAGCACTCCAAATGCTGAAATGCTTCACGGCGCCAAGGAGTGGAACCGGGATGACGCGGCCCTAAATTGGTGCTTTCGGTGCGAAGAGCGAGAAAATGGAGAAAATGATGTGAGCGGTGCCAGTGGCCCAGTGGCCCAGTGCCCAGGTGCTGTGCTGCTTTTTTGGGGGCTTCAGTGGGCTTTCAGTGGGCTTCAGTGGCCTTCTCGAAGAGGCGTTTAAGGTACTCTTGGCGCCCTTGGCGGATGCTTGGAGCGGGCCTTGGCAAACTCTTGATTGACGATGGGATCATCATCTGTTTTACGCTGGGTCTTGTGGGGCCTTGGTGGGTGCACCGGTGGGATCCACTACCACTGGAGTCATTGTTTCTGGTGTTTTGGTGTTTTACGGTCCGTAGCGTGATACGTGGACCGTGGTGAGTTGGAATGCTTATGAAATTGTCTTGTACCGGTAAGTTGTAGCCTTAGTGTGAGAGATTGCGGGCAAGACAATAAGACAACAAGACAGGATCGGTAAGAGATGTGTTACTAAACTTCGCTGAATACATCGGACTTTCTCCTGTCCGTACCAGTACAACAGCAAATCAATACTCCGTACGTACCGGTATTTTACTATTGTACGGTATTGTACAATAATGGCCTGTCTATCTACCCATACGAATCCGAAAGGAGAAATCCTTCTGCGAGATTTACCTTTGTACACTTCCATCATAACGAGGCTTAGGCAGCTAAATCCTCAATATAGTTTCAAACATCCTCTTTTACACAAAACCATATTAGATGAAAAAATCCCGAGAAGGAGAAAAAAATAGCTCACTCTGTTACAAACGTCTCTCCCTAGAAAACAAGCCTTCTAATCAAGATCTATCCCCGCACACGCCCAAATACCGACGAGCTAATTACACCTTATTTCAGACAAAGCCAATAAAAAGCAAACCTGTCAGAAAAAGTCTAAGCTTATTCCCTCGACAATCTTGCACGGCAGAAAAAGGAAGAAGAAAAAAAAAAAAGTGCAAAAAAAGAAAGACAAAGTAAAACACGAACTGACATCTCGGAAAACCTTGTTAATAACCTTAAATAGACACGCGGAAAAAATCGAAAAAAGTAATCAAGCAGTCATTCAGGTTTAATTTACCAACCGGAAACGACGTTACCCAATCCTCTTCATACAGGGAAAAAAAAGAGACGGATTATGTCTTGCATCATCCCTTCCCACGAGGGAACATCCTGAACTAGCATATGCCTTCACCTCGCATCGGACTTTCGCATAGCTCGTAACCCGTAAAGGACCAGTAACTCTCTTGGTATCGTATCGTATCTTTACTCCAGTGCAGGGCAACACAGGTTGGTTCTCGGTGACGGGGTAAGGAATAAACATTTCGTAAGCGGGCTTATTCCCCCGAAAGCCGTCCAACGTTTTGTTTTTAAATCCATGGAATTAATTAGGTATGGCAGAGGGTCAATCTGACGAATTACGGAGTACATGATGGGGATTTTTCGTTCGGTGTTCGTTTAAACTTTTTTTTTTTTTGTTTTCTTCTTCCACTTGCATTTGCGCTGCGCTTGCTTTACCGGTTCGCTTCTCAAAGGGGAAAGAGGACGGTCGGACGTGCGGGTAGGGTGGGATGTGATGGGATGTGTAGATCTATCGATAAGCATACTGTACGTACATCACATCACATTACATCGTGGCGAATATCTTCAGCGGGGTGAGGACACAGGAACTTCCCACCCATAAAGTAAGGTTGCCTCGGAATGAATGCGAACTGAATCTATGATTTCGGTTGGAAAACCGAATTTCTACGGTATCTATTGGGAAAAGTATTTTCCCGATGTTTTTTGTTGGGGGGGGGGGGGAAATAATTATTGTGAAGCGAATGTACTGTACTGTAAAGAGTACGTGAAATTTTCGTTAATTCCAACCAGATTAAGCATGCGTCTTGCCCCAGTCCAACCCGCTGCACAGCACGGTAAATAAGATAAGGAGCTTACACCTCATTCCTCGCATCCCCTCTAAACTGCTGATGTGAGATTAATGGTTCGTCCCACCCCGTCGACAAATCACATAACACCCGTCGTAAATAGAGCCGCATAGAGCTGTTGCCGACAAGCGGTAGTATTTATTGAAAAAAAATCATTATTTTTTTCGACTGCGCAGGTTACATGGCCCCTTAAAAACTTTATTGATTTGAAAGGGAGGCTGGCTAGTCGGTGTCTGGGGTTCTTTTCAGCCTTCTGCTTCGTTGTTGGTTTTTCCCTCACAGGCTCGCTTCCTGTTTGCTCATATTGTAGCAGGGTCGGGAGTTATTTTGGGGCGCCGTAAAAAGTCTCGTGATTGGGTTGCTTACGGGGTTTGGGTAGGAGCACTAAGGTGAGGATTTGGATCCTTTGGATATAGTGTTATGGTGCTGTGTTGGTGGTGTTTTGAAAGTCTTTGTTTTCTCACTGTTGGATTGCTACCGCAACAAGCGAGTAGTCCAACAGTAACGCCTTACTTCGTAGTTTCTTACCAAGGCATCAAGTTCTAGCTTGTTCCTAAATTATTTACTACCCTTTTAGTTAGGTAGTCTTGTACCCAGTCTGATCTGATGTCAGTGTCTCAAGGAAGTAAATACTATATAGCTATCTCACTTAGGAAGTTGTGCTTGTTGGCGTCCAAACTTATAGGGTGCTTATTTGTACACGTCTGAAGGTGTCGGTTGAAATACGAGAAGGTTCACCCAGCAGGCCCAGTATCTTGGTTGGCCCAGTTGGCGGCCGCATGACATGCATGATTCCCAGGGTTGTGTCTGGAGTTATGGTGGCGTTGGATACTGCAAGTCATATGGTTCGTTTCTTGGTGGGCCATTTTTGTTCACGGTGAAGAATGTTGGTGTTTTCGTCATTGGCCTCTTTGTGAAGATTGATGAGGCTAGGGGCACCGAGACTTAAAAAGGTTTCAGCTATGTAGGATTGGTTCGTTATATTCGATATGAGATCAGAAGATTTGACGGCTTTGTCTCTTTCCTAGCTCCTGAATACTCACGGTCTTGCTCATCGCTTCGTACTCCTAATATCACCCTAGACTTGTACAGATACAATGCATAATCCCTTTAACAAAATTAATCATGCTATCTCATCACCTCTTCTGCAATCGCCCTCACTATTCCCTCACCAATAAACACACCATCTAAAACCATAACCCCAATAAACCAAGATCTTTTCCAGCCTGCCGCTCTCACCGAGTCAAAACCAACAAGACGCACCACACTACTCGTTTCGTCTCATCGATCCTACAGGATCCTCATGACACACCTATGGTTCGATTATCTTTGTTATGGTTGTGAGGCGGGTACATAGGCATACCACTCTAGTCTGACCAACACTTTTATGTACAAGACTGTGCCAATACATTCAGCACCAGGGCTTAGCACAGGCATGTATGTCGTATATGGCTATTGGGAAAAGCAAAACGGTGTTAGGATACGAGGAAGGATCTTGACATGAAGGCTTGATGTCACCATGTTATTTCTAGCCCGCCGGAGACCTGGAAAGGGCGGGCGTTTGCTGCTGAGGATTTTAGAGAGGCAATGTTGGTTGTATTTACGAGAAGAGGCTGGAGAGGGCTCGTGTCTTTATAAACCACAGATCATTTATCAATAGTGTTTTAATGTCGTGTAATTTAAGTGGGAAGAGCAAGAGGAGGAGGGGGAGGGTTCCGTGGGGGGCTACATGTTTGAAAATGTGAAAAACTTCTTATAAAGATAGTCATTGAGGGAAAGGGGGATTCGTTCACCGAGGATACGCTTTCTCCTCAAACAAGAATATAATGTTGTGTTGGTGTTGGTGTTGAAGCTGAGCCTTACCCTGTTCCTATTTGATATCTACCCTGCTGCCTTGAATCGAACGTGTTTTTGTATGGATATTGGGGTTGAATTTGGAAATTTTAAGTCTTCGTACCAACAAATTGCGTTTTATTGATCGAACTGAAACTGGGAGGGGGAAAGGGGGTGAGATTCTAAGCGAGGTCTAGAATTTGAGCTTTCTAGATACCCCAAGATGCCCAAGATGAATGATAGCTCTTTGGAATAGACAATGATCTTCGTCTGGAAGATTGTTTTTGACTAATATAATAAATCCCTTGCGAATTCTCAAGACCTCAGCCAAAAGAACAGCCTACAAAATGCCATTAACCCCGCAATAAACCCGTTCACAGAATCAGGAACTACCAGTTCGTAAAGGTTCGTAAAGGTTCGCTCTCTAGAGGCATTGTCCTGGATACTATATATTGGTTTTCATAGCTTGAGCCAACAAAAAACTTCTTTAACTCTTACTGAAGTACCGCCAAAAAAGGCACTACGCGAAAATATATATCAAGCTCCCCAGAATCACAGCTATCTACTCTCAAGATTTATAGTGACTCATCCCTCCTAGCAAAGGCATAAACCTAAGTCAGAAAAATCCCTACCTTATAATGTATTGTGAAGCCGCAAGCATATACTTATCCCAAATCTCGGTACAAAGATAGCCGCAGTTTAAGCGAAACCCCTACGTATATCCAAATACCACAATTTCTGTCACCAAAACTGGGATTAAACCTGTCCGCCTGGCCCAGTCAGTTAGTGTGTGATCACCCATAAGCGCCACACACACTAAGTGTTACGGGAAAATACGAGGGTAGGGGCCTAGCACTGGAGAAAAAAATCAAAAACTCAGTTCGTCTGGTATTTGAACCTGGCTAGAGGTTTTTTTGCCATCTTTTTTTGGTAGGTGGTTTATTTTTTGCTTTATTGTGCGACTTTTCAAGGTGAGCAACAGATCATGTTCATATTCACTAGAATATACCGAGTCACTAGTCCTCACTTTACTACACTTCACTCCCCTTTATATCACCCATTTTACCTCACTTTACTAACTCACTTAACGTCATTTCACTCTGCGTAACTTCACTCTTTAGAAGTGAGAATAAGTAAGAAGTTAAGACAGGCGAGAAGTGAATATAGGCGAGAAGTGAGTATAAGGAAGAAGTGAACATAGGCGAGAAATGTCGGCCTCCAGCAGCGAATCAGCTGCGCTGGGCTGACCCGCTGCAATGTTTCATCCGCTCTCAGTTCCCCCACGAAGTCCAATGACCACAAGCGAATAACCTCGACTATCTCATTTCTCCGCGATGATGCTCGGTACGGAGAGTAAGGGATATACTTTCCAGATGGAGATGATGGTACGAGCGAAGGCAATGGGTTGCACTGTAAGAAGTGAGTATAAAGAGGTGAGGACATATAAGAAGTGAGGACATGTAAGAAGTGAGTATAGACCAGAAGTGAGGATAGGCGAGAAGTGAGGATAAGCTAGAAGTGAAGACACGTTATTTAGTTTATGCATAATTTACAACTCCAACCTTTTCAGAACTTTAGGCCTAGTTTCTTATCATTTCCTTGTTAGCCTAAAGAATTGCTTCTTTACATCCAAGCCCTTCGATTCTGCCATCCACCATCCTGCATCAATCACGAACTTCCTTGGACAAAGTAATCGAGGCCGTTGTGGTGGAGATATTTTTCACGCTCTACGAAGGTTTGTGGGCCGCCGAGGAGAGTTATGAACTAATACACGTTCTACTTGGGACGCTAGTTTTATATCTCTTTCATCTAATTGCAACAAAGTCTTCGTAGGATCTTATAATAACCGCCTCAAAAGCCTGGCATCGTAACCCGCTATTCCCCAATTACGAAGACATCCACAGCTAGGTCGTATCAAAAAAAGGGACGGACTTAAAAGCGTCTTGTGTATTTCACTATTACTTTTGCTGATTTGCTTGACTGGCCATACCCTGGGGGCCTCTTCCACGGGTTCTTCTTCCTCCCCTCCAGACACTGCCTCTCCCTCCCCTACAGGCTCTCCCTCCTCTCCCAAGTCTGCTTTGTTAACATCCACTATTGATAGGGTGTTAGTGGCTTTATTTTGTGATTCTAGCACAGAGCAGGAAGGTAGAATGACTAGATAAGTTGCGTTGTGACCTTTTTGTTGGAGAATAGCCCAAAAGAGGTGTGAATTACTTCAAGACTTCTGATAATGTTGAGTTGGGTTTCTAGCCTGTTGACACACCATACACTATTAAATTGTTTTCTTGCTTACGTCGAGGGCTTCCCCATAGCAGAGAGTCACGGATCGCTGCCTCGGGGGACTTGGAAGTCAACCCCTTTGCTCGTTCAGTCGGCACGTGCCAGTGCTCCAAGGTTGACCCAGTCAGCCAATCAAGTGCGCCGCACCGCACTTAGTCTGGCCGCATACCCCCTACCCCACCCACAAATCCTTTATATTAGCAAATAAGCCATCCATCGTCGCCTTCTCAGCTACGGTTGGGAAGGCCTCCATGGCCCACTGGTTAGCCAGTGGGTAACGTTGTGGTCCAACATGCCACCTCTCTATTCCCGCCCTACAAGCGGCTAATAAAACCGCAAGGTTTTCCCTTCCTGGGCCTTCGGGTCCGCAAGGTTTTTGCCATTTCTTTTCGATGGTTTTTGGACTTTTTTGGACTTTTTTTTGGACTTTTTGGTGTTGAAGAGGCGGGCTGATTAAGCAAGCAATGGACCCGCCAATTCACTCTCCAATTCCTCCTCAGCAATCCTCACAATGTCCGCCCGCGAATTCTCTTCGTACCTAGTCACCCCCTCCGAGTTAAAAGAAGCTCTCTCCAAAAACCCACCCACGAAAATATCTACCGCCCCGAGGACAGTCGAGCTCCAACGACTTTGTTATGAGATTTCTGAAGTGGCGTCGAATATCAAAGTATTGTGTTGTTGTTGGGAGCTGATTCTGATGCTGCCAACTGGAGTATAGTAGGGAAGGGAAAGAATTGGTGGTGTCGTCCCAATTGATATTCAGTGCCCTTCAAACGAGTGTGATGTCAGTGTTAGACAGTGATTAGAGTGTGTAAATAAGGATTTGCGCGGGAGAGACGTCGATATCAGATAAGGTTCAGTCAGGTCGGATGGAAATTATTCATGGCGCACACGAGTGAATTCTATTGAACAAGTCCGGATTGCAACTCAATACTCGGAAAACCTAGTCGCAAGACTGAGCGGTTGGAAAGCGGTGGAGTTCGAAAAAAGCTCGTCACATTTGCCGACTTTTACGAACGAATTGAGACGGTATTAAAGTCTTATCGAGAGGCCGACAAGGAAGTCGTCAATAAACATGGAGAGATGACTGAGATATAAAGACAAGTAGGTCTCGGTAGTAACTACTATACTAAGAGATACTCTACTCTTACTCGACTGTCTAAAAGAGGAAGAGAGAGGCAGAGGAGTAACGTAGCAGTCTACCTCTAAATCCTTTAGGGTCCTAGGCTTGGCATAACCCTTACTGTATATAAGAATTTGACGTCTCGCTTTGTGTTGGGTACTATAATAGCCCGTTACCTAGACCTCTCAACAATGTAAATACTTACAAGTGCGGTCTAACATACCTACCCTCTCCGCTCTAGAAATCGTATTAGCATCAACCGTTCTAAGATCTGTAGAGTAACTTTCTAGAATCTAAGATATTTACCTACTAATACTATAACTCTTTATATAGTAGTAGGTACCCTAATAACCGGAATATCCTAACCCTAACTAAGTCTCGTTAAAGGAAGAAAAGCTTAGTATATTAAATAAATACTCTACTTACGACGTACCTCTTAATTAATATAAATTAACATAGAACCTAAATATATAACCCCCCCTCTTATCCTAAATCCCTATCTATAAAGACCCCTTATTTCTCCTCCTCTCCCCTTCCCTTTTCTATTTCTATTTCTATTCCTAGATCCTTACACCGAACCTCCCCCTAATTCAAAAACACTAAGCACCCCCCGCACAGAACCAAAAATGAAACTCCTCACCCTCTATTGTATATAATTTTAATATAAAGTTGTAGAGGTATAGGGTTGTAAAAGTACAGTTTTTAGTGTGTTTTTGGCCAGAATCTGGGACTGCGCACAGAGTAGTAACCACCCCTGGTGCCCCCCTTTCCTAAGCGGATATGATAGTATTAGCGCAACCCTAACCCCAAGTGCCGTAGCTACAACAGTAATACGCTCTCTCTCCTTCTTAAATTCCTCGTTAGAATTAAAATCTAGATAATCAGGATCCTCTATTGCAATAGCGACGACGACGACGTATTAGTAGGTATTGTTGTTGGACTCAACTTCATCACCATAACGAATCCTGAAAACGACTGCCTTGACCTATTGCCGAGAGATAAAACTTATAGATAAGAGTTTAAAAAGGTAGAAATCAAGGTTAGAAAATTGTTAATCGCTAAACTAGAACGTAGCTACCGGGAACCAAGAAAACAATCGCAATGTATCCTCCTAAATGCGGAAAAGCGTAGTAGGAGGATATAACTAGCTCGTTAGACAATACGCAACGCCACTTACGTTATCCGCCAACCTATAGCTTTACAACAATTCTAATATTACGAGACGGGTCGATGTTTGACGTTAGATAGAGTGGATTAAGGGATGATGGGGGAAGCTGACGGCAGTGGAGAGCAGTGGTGGGTTTACCCCAGACTTGTTGCTAGGGAATCCGGGTTCCGTCCTTTCCTCTCTCTTCATACAGACCTTTTAATACCTACAGAAACATACACCCCAAAACCACCCTCGACTCAGCGCACGAGCATTCATGCAAACAGTCCTACCCAATAGCACAAACCCAAATATCGACAAGTTCGCCATCCTCCTCCGACCGGCCGAAGAGAATAAACAGGCGTGGAGAAGGAAAGAGGATAGAAAGGGTAAAATGGTGTCCGTTCGAGGATCTGTTGGGCATATCGCACAACGAGGGATTTTCATCGATCATTGTTCCAGGCGCTGGAGAGATATTGGTCAGGAACATAATCATCTAGTGTGAAAGTCCTATTAAGGGTAAATTATATGTCTAACCCTTTAATTCCATCATAGAGTGGTTCATGTGGATATGACACAAGACCTGACTTGATGTGAAATGATAAAGTTTCGAACATTACCATTTTACTGTCTCCGCCTATTGGTTTCGGATTATACTTCTAGAAAATCACTATCCTCTGTGTTATCGTCGTCTAAAGTACTTTTAACATGATTCTAGAAATCATAAAGATTTCGCTTGTCGTAAAGTTAAGTTACATTCCTAATTTGTACAAGTAGGAATGGTCAATATATGATCATATAAATCATAATAACAATCTTTGAGCATTACATTAACCCTAAGTTGGGTATTGTAGTAAAATTCGTTAGCTTAATAGTGAATCTTGTTCGTATCGATAAGGTCTTTTAGTACGCCGTTATATTTAGACTTAGTTATCGTATCGACGGGGTTGTCTTTGCCTTATATCTAGAGAATATTGTCTATCTCTTTACGCTCGAAGTAAATGCTGTACTTGGTAAATCCTTCTTCTCGGGTAGTTGGACCATGGCCAGCAACGAGTATGTTTTCCTGCGATGATTTGACCAGTGAATATTTGACCAGTACGGCGACAGAAACGGAGGGTCACCGGCAGTAGCGCACACCATCCAAAAACAATATATATTCCACAAAAACCTCCCAAAAACCACAAAACCTTCACGTCGCCTCACGTCGCCTCAAAAAAAAATACCACAACCTTCCCCCTCCTCCAAAAAAATAGCAAAAAGAAGTTCACGATCCCTTCATAGCTAGCCACAAGCTACTTCATTGGGATTCCGCTAATCTTCCCCCTATCAGGCCATGAAGAAGAGATTTTAGGCTGGCTTGTCCTAAGGTTTCAACGCACTTCTGATAGAGTAACACCTAACGTGGTGCCTAGACGGAGCAGTTTATTAGTCGGTACTCTTAGACTAAATTTTTCTACTATCTACGTTTACAAGTGTCACGCGGTCACAAGTGGGCTAGCAAGGTGGGTCTGGGTATATATAACAAATGAAAGATGACTGGGAAATGCTTATTCATAATCTTATCGTGTGTGCGCTGGGGGTATTGCAAAAGTGGGTCTTGGGGAGGCTTTGTGATTGGTTGGGGTTGGGTTGAGTTAGTGAATGTGGTGGATAAAACGGGTTGCGAACATTTCTCAAAAAATAGTTCATCCTATCCACCATATATAGACTTCAAGAGGACGACAGGATATAAAGCAGTAGACTTTCCAGTTCCTAGTATAGCTAACTCCGAGCGTTTTACGAATAGGCCGCCATGACAGTCTGACGAAGCTGCGGCTGCCAACGCGCAGTAGCAATGCGAGTGATTCTTTCTCATCAATGCGCTTTCACTCGACTGGAGGGACCTCCGCAAGTAAGCAAAGTGTCACGTTTCGAGAAAATAAGAGAACAGGAACAGAAAAGGACTGTAATTAAACTTAAGCCTTTATGGCTGGTATTTTTTACCTGGTCACACTAACAAATTGACGGATCGTGAAAATAGCCCAATTTTGTGGAGGTCGGGTCAAGGTCGTTTAATACTCGGTTGTGTCACGTGATAAGGTCCCCCTTTTATACTTTTCGCAAGCTACTCAAAGTTGCAATGGAATATCATTTCAAACGCCTTATAACAAGCAACAATAGAGAGCTAGTGATTAGAGTTCGAGCAATGTCTGAAAGTATGTAACCTCGAAGAGAAGCCTCATACTTTGTGGTGTTGTTCGCACCTTCCGTACTTTACCAATCTTGAAAAGTAGAACGACCGACAGTTCCTTCCCTCGATACATGCAGAATCAGAAAGGCACATGTCGGTGATCAATCTGAGGTAAAAATTTAGAACCCCAACAACCCATCTTACAGTATCTCGTTTCGAAGCCCATCAACTCTGCTACAGCAACCAAAACAATTTGACATCCTAAAACCTCAGGTCGATCCTCCACAGTCTCTTTCCTAAGACCAATATAAAATTTTATCCTCCATGCATTCCTTTGCATTCTTTATTACTCCACCATCAGTATGAAAACCAATGAAAGCCCCGTCGATTTCTCTGCCCCTCATACCGTACAGCCTCGATCAATAATGCGAGTTCCGAGCACCACCAACCTGCAAGAATTGATCCCAAAAAGGTCCCGCAATGGCCGTCGGCATGCAAAATCGCAAAGTCGCCAGTCTGTAAGATTTAAAAGCCGAGAAGAATCAGAGGGAAACATTTCAGAGAATAGCCAAGCCCTGTATATGAGCCCGAGATGGACAAGAAAAAGGGCGGGCATTCACCTCTCTTCGATTGACAATACTGCGATACCAAAGCTCGATAACCCCCCTGGTCTGAAGGCAGACTTTGATCCTGCAAACGAAGACTTGTCGTGGAGCATCATTGACAGAGAGATCCTCGAATGGCAATATATGTGCGAGACAGGTCGACCATATTGGTGGTCACAAGAATCCAAGTACAATCGTTTGAAAAGCCTGATGCCTTTGGCATACAATGATCTTGGAACCCATAATTCAACGAACAGGCTTGATGGCAGCCCCAAACCAATATACCATGAAAGACGTCGAGCGGTATCGGAAAGCTATCTGGCAGACTCATCAAATGTCAATAGTTTGGCACACATGATTGCGATCCAACTTCTCGGTTCTTGCTTTACTCTCCCGCCCGACCAAACAGCTGGTACCCCACCTAGGGATTACACATCATTCGACAAGTACGATGCCTCAACCCTTCCAGACCCAGGGCTGATCAGCTCCTTACGATTGCACAGCCATTTCCGGTATTCGCCATGCTTTGGCCACGAGCCCCGAAACACTTCACCTGTCCAGTTATGGCCAGCAATATATGACGGCCCTTTATCACCAATACAGCCAACACAGAGCCACCAAGAGTCGGAAACGGATGTAGAAGAAGGCCGGCCAAGGAAATCCAGGGAACGCAGACCACTCTATGTCACAGAAGATTCGGAATATTCTCTTGACAGTACCGGTGCTGATGGACATATGTCGCGACGCAATACAGTTCATGCCGGGCATGAAGCGGGCGTACCAGCACGAAGACGAGATTCTATCCGCGAGGCAGTCGCTCACTCTCTATCGTTTCCGAAAAGGATGACGACAAGGGGTTCTATAAAAAAATATGACAGGCCGGATCCGCCTTTGAACTCACCAATGGACGATGAAATTGTCAATGCTCTTCTGCCTAACAGATCTGCGAGATGTCACCAGTCACATAGGAATCGGCTACAGCCAGTCCTTCGGTCTGAGCCTCATCATGTATTTGTTCAGCCGGTCAAGGAGCTGGTCATAAAACCATGGAGGTCTATTCGACGGAGAGTAGGGGGGAGCAGGCATTCTGCAAACTGTCATCCAACCGTAACTCCAGAATTGCGAAGGTCTGAGGCTTCTGAGTCCGGCCAGAGCTGCACATCCACTTTATCAGTGACTCCTGAAGGTAGGGCGAGAAGACGAAGGGCGCAAGAAAGAGGAGATATCTATAGCAGCATGGATAGCACACAACACAACACGACCCCGGCAAACGAAATGTGCGTTGAAGAGGCTGCTCATGCTTTGTCCAGACCATATTGGCTGGACCTGGAAAGTGCCAGCCCAAAGTCCAAGGTTGGTTTTGAGAGACTTTGTGGTAGTGCTGAAGATACGCCCTATTACAACACACCTGCCAGCGGGTATCTTACACCAGAAAGGGGCACTACACAAAAATCAGATTCACGGAATTCGAGTCCAAGATTCCAGATGCCAGACCCGTTAGCAGCAGCGCTCGCTGTTCCTAATTGTATGAACATTCAAAATGCGCAGCTCGAAAGAGACCCGGGAACAGTATCAACCCCATTACAGCCTCCATCCAGTCCTGCATCATGGTTGGTTGCAACACCGGCCTCCACATTGGGACAAACATCTCAACTGTCATGCGCAAAGAGTCCCAACAGCGGAACGTCATCTACAGCCGAATTTCAACTGCGATCCATGCAGATGCCTCCGGCATTCCATTACTCATCAATGAGAATACCAAAGAGGCATAGGAGAGCCAGTTTACTCTCAGAAGTCTACACGCCAGAAGATTTCAGCGGCCCTCTCGAAAATACAGATGATCGAGAGACTATAGATCGGAATGTGAAAAGCACTTTTGGAAGTCCCCTGGCAACTCCAATAGAAGAGAGTTTCCCCTCGCCTGTTGCAGAAAGCTGCCCCATTCCCCACGGTTCTGGAGGACCTCCTTGTGTAGAGGGCGTGATCAGCCCAGGTTCGAAATTATCATCAAGCATGCGCACGAAGCCAAGAGTGAGAAGGTTGAGTATAGGTGGCTCACAAATCTTCACTCCGGGCGACGAAGGCGTGGAACTGAATGGGCTACCGACGGGTCCTGGAAAAGAGATGTGGGCATCAAAAGGGGGGAGGAGAGAAAGAACGTACTTGTAGTCCAGTATGCGGTGGTTCATTTTGAATTATACATATACAGAGTTTTGGATTAGCCAAAACTCAATCCTTGTAGGAAGAAGAACAAATTGAAAGTCCCAAATTATTGAAACACCTTGGGTATCCCATAACCCCCTATCTTCTTAACCAAGACCCGTTCCTCTCGAAGACAAAAGTAAAATTACAAAGCCCATCCCAAACTCCATTATATGCCGCCGCCAATCTATACGCCTATTGTAACAACTGATTTATAATCAAGGGGACTGTCTACCCAGTTTCCGCCTCTGGTTTGAGACCAACCATCTCATATTCTCCAGCGCCATCTCTACCCCTCCCTCTTCCTCTTCCTCTCCCAAAACCTTGCTCTTCTTCACCACCTTCGCCAGACGAAGGGCCCGCAGTAGTTTCACTGGAACTTGCTTGCGTTGTGCTTGATCCCCCAAAGTTAATAGGGCGCAGCTCCCGATATTGACAGCTCCATACACCCAAACTTGTCATCAATCCTGCGCTGGTAATTTGCAACACCCACCAAAGTAAGTTCCGGGGTATCGAATGCGAGTATAAGGATGTGACTACGAGGTGAATGAAGTGAAGCGTAATCGCGAAATCAGGTACGAGCTTGCTGCGCGAAATGAAAACAAGAATTGATATCACACTAAAGCAAAAAGACTTGTTAGCAACCTGCAATCCAGGATAACTTATAATGCGATCCAAGTAAATCTTGGGACTGATGACAATACATACCCAATAAAAGAGTTAAGCAGCCAAACTAAGCCCAGCATCCATCCTACTGTCGTGTCCCCCCTCAGACTCCGCCAACTCAATACCAGATCGAAACTGAAATGCTTGCCTGCTACCAGCGCTGTAAAGAGAATAAGCCCTGTCGCGACTCCGTACCAGATTGCTTGTAGAAGTAGGATTTGCGATAGGATCTTGAGAGGAGGAAGCTCCGTAAGAGCTCCGGGTCGCGGAGGTCGTCGGCGGCGCGCCATTTGTTTGAATTGTTTAGTATTACTATCGTGGATACATTGGCGATTTCGAATTTAGAATTTGCGATTCGTTTCCTTTGTGAGGATATAAACGTGTTGTCTTTGCTGATTTGTTGCTGGGTTGGGTTCGAGGCCAGATGATGCGCTGACGAATGAGGTAAAGTGGCAGCTTCCTGCCGCTGGGCGGTGAGCTATGACGGGTTTTTGGTGCGACAATTCCAAGCCTCTATTTTGGGTACTCGAGTACTGGTATCACCAAATTTATAACGGCTATTGTACGGAGTACTATTGAATCTTTTTCTGATTCAATAACTGCAATCATTGGTAGCTACGGAGACTTCCATTATATGTTTAATTC
Source organism: Hymenoscyphus linearis (assembly GCA_900536425.1). Lineage (NCBI taxonomy): Eukaryota > Fungi > Ascomycota > Leotiomycetes > Helotiales > Helotiaceae > Hymenoscyphus > Hymenoscyphus linearis. Next base: position 116,327 of record UNPR01000093.1, on the reverse strand, counting down.
GCTGACTCTAAAATAGAATTAATTCATAATTCCCTCAATCGTCATCGCGCCCGGCCTTCAAAATACCTAAAATGGGACTTTTTGGAGCCAGCCCTACGTCGCCTCCTCCTCCGAAGATATCTTCAGATGGCGCGCCCATAGCCCCCGATCGAACGCAACGTGCCAAATGCTGGGAGGGAAGAGACGGGTACTTCCAGTGTCTAGACAACAATGGAATCGTCGACAGTATCACAGAGAAAGGCAAAGCGGACAAGGCATGTTCGACTGAAGGCAAGAAATTTGAGGCAAATTGTGCGAGCAGTTGGGTACGTAATTATTCTGCTGGTGGTTTTTGGGATACAAGGATACAATAATATGGCCAGAAAGAGAGCTAATATTTCAGCAGGTCACATACTTCAAGAAACGACGGGTTATGGAACACCAACGAAATCAGACCTTGGAGAAATTAAAAGCCGAGGGCGCAAAGCAGATGCCAGGCGAGATTGGGGCTGGTGCACTGGGTCAAAAGCCATGATCTCAACTGGGTGGGGTTGTTGTATAATATGTATGGAATAATGATGTAAAATACGGGATGGCGTTATGGGTCACAATGGAAGGTATCTCCCCACGTTCAAGGGTGCTTGAGAATATTTGGTATTAGTATTGACATGTAGGGCTCGGCAAGTGCCCCAACTGTAACACGAGGAATACAGGATTGCGCTTTGAATCGACCGTCAAATCTCCTTTATATCCCTATTATTGGAGCACTACCGTTGTTCTACATCTTTGCTTTGCTGTCTATCTCAATAGGGATGACCTCTGCCTCTTCTGGGTCAATTCCTTCCATTTTCTGGGTTTCTAAGCCCTCATCAGTCTCAAATAATCTGCCCAATTCCTCAAGCGTTAGTCCTTTCGTCTCCGGATAGGTGAAATACACCATAGGAATAAAAAGGAGCAGCATTCCCATGAAAAACAACCAGTATTTCCAACCAATGTTCTCAATTGCCACTGGGTTGGCATATTGCGAGACAATTAACATACTTTGTCCAACAGCAACCACGATGGCAAGGCCTTTCGTGCGTATACTGTATGGTAAAACCTCAGTCGGATAAGCGTACGTCAGAGGGTTACAGGCGATGTTGAAGCTGCCGTTATAAGTAAAAAGGAATAGCACAGCCATGTATGTGGTAGCTTTTGCCTCGTTTTTGGCAAACAACGCGCTTGTAACCGTTATTCCGATGTTGGAAGCCAGCATACCAAAAAGGGATATGAGCCAAAGTGGTCTTCGTCCAATCCTGTCTGCTAGGCAAGCCCCGACGACGGCGACGAGAAAGTTCCACTGCAACAAGATTAGCATGAAATCTCTCGATGAATTGGGAGTCAATAGTAGTAAGTAACGATGATGATCTTCCCATTCGCTAAGAACAGGAGCTCGAAAGAGGTCTCGAAGAGAAAGGCTGCGTACAATTTGCATCCCGCCATTGATTCCAGTTTGTTTATTTGTACCAGTGACGCCCAACGAGGTGAGTAAGGGGCTGAAGTAATAACTGATCACACCTTGTCCAGACCTATCCATCGTTAGTGATATTTTAGACGTGGATCATGGCCGAGCTGTATACATACCACAGACCGAGAATGGACGAAGAAATTACAAGGCATATCTTTTTACGATTTGCGCTACTATCCCAGAGGATATTCCACCTAACTTCAGAATGTCGGCTCTCTATTGCGAGCGAAACCTTGATCTCGTCCACCTCAAACAATACCAATTCATCGTCAAGTTGGCCATTAGCATGGTACTCCGCCAAGATCTTTCTTGCCTCTTCTTCTCTCCCCTTCGAAAGCAAATAGCGTGGAGATTCTGGCAGGAGTGGGAGCATTCCAATCAAGAAGACAGGAGCAACACATTGGATGAGTGATGGGATTCTCCAACACCACGAGTTATTCATGTGGCCAGAGCCGAAGGATCCCCAGGCGGCAATAATTGCTCCCACATACCAAAATGTGTTGAAAAATCCAACAACGGTTCCTCTCTGCCTTGGGTGCGCCAATTCGGCAACTATTGAAGGTCCCGCGACACAAGTGAAGCTTATTCCGATTCCAATAAGCCCACGACCAACGATGAATTGAGCATAGCCAAAGGCCGATGTCTGAATGATGGAACCGATGAGTGTGAACATCGATCCGATATACAATCCAGCTTTTCTTCCATATTTATCGGCTACAGGAGATGCGGGGAAGGAGCCGATGAATCCACCAACGAAGATAATCGTGGTAAGGAGACCTATGCGAGACGCATCTGGGTTTGACATATCTGGGAAATATTCTATCAGATTCATCTCACCATAGCTGAGAAAGGTGCACAGTAAACATACCATTCAACCAGGGTTTCATAGCCTGAAAGTTGCCTACGACGGCCTCATCATATCCACAAGTCATCTGAGCTGTGATAACGCAAACAATCATCAAATTCAACTTCTTCATCCCAGGATCTTTCCACCATTTTGGATGGGTGTTATTGGGGATTGTCTTGGTGACATCTGGGCGAGAAGGTGCCATGTTGCATTAGTTGAGGCTCCAGTAGTCAGGAAACTTCAAGAAACCCCGAAGAGATACGATCTGAAGACCTTTTCTTCCTCTACGTACGAGAATTGGTGTATTGCCATCAGTGATATACCCCAGATCCCCACTTCTCTTATCATCACTTACCTTTGGTACTGCACTTGTTTCCGGGGTTCAGATTGAGCACATAGATACTGCTAGCAAGCCATGATGGACAATTAAAGCAGCAGAACGGCGTCATACATATTCTAGAAATTTGGGATAATCGCTTGAATTATCCTAGGTTTTAGAGTAACTTAGAAGGTTGACTTGAATCCATTAAAAGCATCATCTTCAATTGTTCTAAACGTCCCAAATCCCGCCTTCAATCAGACCAAAAAAGTGGGACAGCAAGGGCAACGAACCCGAACGGGTGGGAATTTCTACGGCTGCTTTTATTTCCCATCACGACACTAATGGATATGTTTATCCTTTCCCTTGTCGTCGATATGGATATTTTCGGAATTCCGTCTGGAGAGTTGCATTGCAAAGTACTCACGATTCCTGTACGGAGTAAGCCTGTGAGGTTGTAGTGAAGATAAAGTTGGCCCGCGGGCAGCTTGAGCGCGGCGCAAGACATGCTAGTCGGCCGCAGCAACCACCCAATCAACATGTTCCAACTTTTATAGATGGGTTGAAAGTAGCAGGTTGAAGAGCGATCTACTCTCAAAATCGGCGGAACCTGGGATATCAGTAGCGAAGTACATATCTGATCTTGCACAGTGGGGGTTGATGCTGCGGCGCAAGATTCCCAGCGATGTGTTCATACTGTTTCGATAATAATGAGTGGCAAACAGATCAATACAATAAACGTTTATTAGGAGTTGTATTGCGTTAATACATTTCCGATAACTTATGATATATAATCGGGGTCTTCGAACACGTCTCCTAGCTCTTTAATCAAATACTTTCACATAACCAAGCGCCACATCAACCCAATTTAGGTGGCCCTTTTCTCGCTTCACTACACATAATCTATCCAAAATGCCTCACGCTATTCTTCCTGATGTTTCCGAGACTTACGGGGACTGGAGAGACCAACTCTTCCAAGATGGCTTCGCTACCATCAAGAAAGCCGTCCCTACAGAGCGGGCAGCAGGATACGTAGAGGAAATGACAAAATGGCTCGAAAGATTTCCTCTTGGATTTGATCGCAACGATCCCACAACATGGACTGAAGAACATCTCCCGGCGCACATGAAGCAAGATTACCTCTCTATCAAACAAGCACTTTCTAACTCTACGAGCAGAGGTGGAATGTATCACGGTTACTCTATTTCCCACGAGAAATTCGTCTGGGACGCCAGAATGGAACCTGGCGTCCTCGATGCATTCTCCAAAATCTGGGGCACTTCAGAGCTTCTCGTCTCGTTCGATGGCATCAATATGACTCTTCCACTCCCCGATTCCACACGTCCTAAGTCACCGCGCTGGCCACATCAAGATCAAGATGGTACGATTCGTGGGTTTCAATGTGCGCAAGGAATCATCAATCTTGTTGATAATGGTCCCAATGATGGAGGTCTCGTGGTAATGAAGGGTTCTCACAAATTGAATGATGAGTTTTTCAAAAGTCATAGTATGGATAAGAAGGAGAAGTGGGGTCAAGTACCGGTTGATTGGCATGGATTTGATGATGATGACATTGAGTGGTTTGAAGAGAGGGGATGTGAAACTATTAAGGTTGAGTGTGAGGCTGGAGATTTGATTGTGTGGGATTCAAGGACGGTACATTACAATATATTGCCTGAGGGAAAGCAAACGAGAGCTGTCATTTGTAAGTTCATCGATATGTCCCCGTATTAAATCTTCAAACTGAAAGATATAGATACCTGCTATACCCCAGCTGCATTGTCAAGTCCTGAAGAGCTGCAAACTAAAAAAGAAATCTTTGAGAGGAGAGAGAGAACTGTGAGTACATACCTTCCCGATCAAAAGTTGATGGCTAATCATTGCAGACTCACTGGCCTCATCGAAACTTTTGGAAATCAGCTGAGATTTTGAGATTTGGAAAGAAGGATCCTTATCATCGCGATTTCCCATTTGAGGAACCCGTTATCTCTGATAAATTGTTACAGTTGGCTGGTGCGAAATCATATGCGACAGGTTCCTAGTCAGTTCAGTGGCTATATGCTACTATGGGCACAGAAGACTTTTTAAGCTTCAGTTGGTATAGAGATATCTGTCGATATCTAAGTGATATCTAAGTGCGTAGTATTGTGAACAGTCAGGTGTAATTCAAGTAGTGATTCAATTGTTGTAGTACTAAAGGAGTGTAAGGTTCGAGTATTGAGTACTTGAATCAAGTGAGTAAATAACGTGAAAAACGAGTGGAATATATCGCAACTTCTGCTGTCAAAAATGCTCTAAGAGAAATGGAAGGCATATAAATGCAGTTACGCCAGCCCACTGAATTTATACGTCTCTAAACACGTAAGTTCTCTGAGTATACATATTTTACTCTTGATCACTTGGGATAACAAGATAAATGGTACTTTCACAATTAATAATTGAGAAGATATTGTGGTAAGTGGATTGAATTAATTACATTGCCCTAACCATGTAACAAAAAAGAATATTTACATGTTTTAATCAGCAAAAATGATCTTAACTCCTATTTTCCAAAGATTTTAACAAGACCAGTTGAGAAAAGAAAAATGTCCAAGATGTGCTGAGATTATTCAGTAAAATAAGATATGAGCCATTAAGGGAACCATTATAATATCTTTCTTTTTTCCGTCTTACGTACATTGATTGACACAATCAACCCTTTCCAGGGTGTCTAGGATATCAATCTTCTGCGCGCGGAAAACAACAGATAGCACTCTCAGCTGCTATAAGTGTTTTTGCCTGTGGTTAACCTAGGCGTATCTTCAACCAGAAGGTCTTTATGGAATTATTGATCAAGAAAACTGTGTAGCTCAATGGGTGGCATTAGAAACGAACATTGAAATTTCCAAATGTCAATGGAAAACGTCCCTTCCCAGGCTAGCCACCTGACAAGCCGTTGACCGGCTACGCCACTAATGTCAGTGCCAGAAGTAGAGATATCATACTCGCTTCCAAAAGGTACAAAAAAATCAACACCAACACAACTGATGTAGCTGCCATCATCATTTATGATCACAATTTTTCCATAAATCATTTGGTCATTCTATCAAAAGAATGGCCTTGAAAGTTATCCAAGCGGTGAAGATTAAGGAAGTATCATTGGTGGTATTCGGCAACTTGCACGAGGCTAGATCATTTAGTCCGAAGTATTATTCAAATATAAATTAGCTTAGAACACGTATTAATGAGTAATGAGCAGTTTTCCACTGGCCTAGAAACGTGGCATGCAACATCATGGGATTTATGGAGCGCGGCCTTATGGAGCGAGGCCGGGTCGGTTACTCGCAGGCCGCAACCAGGCCAGTGCCGCCATCACGTCAATGAATGGATGGAAAGGATAAATGCTGTTGCCCAATACGTGGAGACCCTGTAGATCGGTTATTCAATGTGATTTTGAGCTCTATTATTGCTGGGAATGTGGTTCTCGACGGAAACCAACTTATCTCGTGTGGTAATTTTGGTACACAAGAAACCGAGACGATGCCGAAAATTAAACTAATGATAGATCTAATGATCTCAATGTCCGTGAAGGATTTCGCCCAGGACATCGCCCTTTTCCACGATGGACCTTTGACACTTGGCAAGAATCGATGCCTGCCTTGCAACTTCGTCAAGTCTGCTGATGACTGAGGTACTGCCATCCACAAAGCCGTAAAGCGCGTAAGGAATCTCTACTTCATTACAGAAATCTTGAACCAATTTCTGGGTGCGTCGGAGGTTGTGCCTTGGCATCCGAGGAAACAAGTGATGTACCGCCTGGAACTGCAAACCTCCGTGAAAGAAGTCCAACCATTGAGGGCACTCAATATCCATGGTTGTTCTCAACATCTTCTGTGGGAAAGATTCATGCGGGCCGAGTTCGGCTGTGCTCATCGAGAAATGCGAGAGAGTAATTTGCGCATGCAGAGGCATCGTCACCATCTGGCTCACCATGAAAAAAGCGAATCGTGCCCCGGCTGTCGGGATGGTCTTGTACAAAACAATATAACCATACCAATACCAGAAGAAAACCTGACCTGCAATTTCAAAGTATCGGTGCCACCATGCAGGCCCTTTTTTGGGACCCAGACCGAGAATGAGATATTCCCATGATAGACGATAGAGGTTGAATCGTCCAAATGTGAGGATAGGATAGTACAGGTATGCCTGGTAGCGCACAACGAATTGGGCAAAAGCATCATATTCCATGATGCGATCATAATAGGATGACCTCAAAGAGTTGAAAAACCTATGAGAAACGGCGAAGAAAGGAATATGCTCGATATCGGGATCGTGCTCCGGGGAATTGGTGACGATATGATGAACATTATGGTTCCTTTTCCACCATCCCATGGAAAGCCCTCCAATGAAATTGGCAATGAACATGCCAATGGTAGAGTCGATTGTGAAATTATGAGTGATGCCCATATGCCCGGCATCGTGCACCGTGAAAACAAGTTGATGCCACAGACAGCCGAGAAATACTCCCGCTGTAGCATACCAGCCCCATCGCAGAAAAACGACCACCATGGCTGCCAGGAAGGTGTATCGACAGCCCTCGACCGCATAAGCTGCATAATTACAATCATACAATCCTTCGGCTCTGAGACGTTGGTCCAATAAACGGTATTTCCGAATCACTTCATCCTGAGTTGTCGAATCTAATGACGGGTATTTGGCGTGGTCCAAGTCGATGTGTTCCTTGGTTTGGGCATCAAGCCACGACATCCCGTCGTCGGGCTCTGCAGAGGATACCGACGAGGCCGATGATACATCCCGCGCCGTTCTCGGTGACCCACGTTGACGTAGCGTCGAAGTTTCTGTGTCGAATACTGGTGATGGTGGTCTCGAACTGTCTGGACTAGGTGGACATGTTTCTGCGATATCGTCGTCTGATTGTCCTTCGATATACGCTCGGAATTTCCCCCCTTGGATTGGAGGCACAAAATTCTGCCATCTCCCTTCTATACGCCCAATTCGGTATCGATCCATTTGCTGTCGAGCTTCGACGGAGTGCAGACTGGTAGTTCATCATTAGCTCAAATCCGTCGAGGAGACAGCGAACGACATACGCATTTACTTCATCTGTAGCATCCCTCCCAATCATGTGCATGATGCTCTTTTCTCCTCCTGGGTGAAATCGAATCCATGGGTCGACCTTCAGCACCTTCTGGTCAAAGATAATGATTGATTTCCCCTCGGCAATGAGCCCCTCCACCTGTCTTCGAGAGAACAGAGTCTCGACACGCTTGGGCTTCACGGTCGCCATGATGTATCAATTGGCAGAATATCGACTCGTTCGAACTTCAATTGGGGGTATCATGAGATTATATGTTCGATGGCGAAGCAGGGAGGGGAGGTAGAGCACAGGTACTTCAACAAGTTTACCCCAATTGGGACTTTAAACTCCCACCGCTATTCAATAGGAGCTCGGATCGGGAAAAACTCGGATGCCACCTGGTAGAGTGGTGCCACCACGTGATCCCCCTAGACGTTAGATTGGAACTTGCTCGCTTGTTCTCATCTACAAATCTCTGATATCGTAGTGCGATACAAAGGTGTTTCGTTCTGGTTTTGTTGTTTTGCATGTTTCATAATGTTCATACTTCCAAATTATCTATACAATCTTTATCCTGTTCAATTCTCACTTTAAAAGGCCAAATACAGAAATGGTTGAGGCTTTCTCAACATGTCACAAGAGCAAGGAAGAGCCCCTGAGCACCGGCGAAAGGTCTTGAGAGATATCAAGTGATTTATATAGATAGCCTCATACGTATTCCTTCCATCCCCCGATGTTGGACCATCTACCATGTGGGTACTTGTCATTGTTTGTCTTTCGATTTTCGCTGTGGTTACTCCAAAGATCAGAAAAGCGGCACTCGAGGCGATGATTTTCCTGCTGTAAAACATAATGTTCCTTTATCATGAAGTCTCCTATGTCGGTATTGTAACCTTCATTGCTATTTGGGCCATAGTTACTGTTCAATACCGGAAGGCTATCCAACTCATCCGAGGTTGTGGTTCGAGATACACCCCTTAACCGAGATGGAATGAGGAGAAACGCTACCTCGATACCCAATGCTGTTTTTACCGTTCATGAGATGGATTTACAGCATATTCAAACAAGTTGTTGGAGTGGGTCTTGTCCTCACTTCTATTCCTTCTCAGGCATCCGTCGAAACATCAACAGTCGTGGCAGGCGAGAGAAGGTCGGCCTGTTTTTCACAAGCATCCTTCCGCCTTTCTCGCCACGCCGCCATGGAAAAGACCTAGAGTAATTCAATCTACTCGAAGGTCGCAAATCTTGGAAAGATGATAGATAAATATCGTGGAAGCTGAGTTCAGCCAGCACAGCCTCTCAAAATTGCAAGATCCCCGTCCTTCCATCTGGAAACCATCAGGACGATTCTTTCTCCCGGCCCAAGCCGCTTACGACAAGGATTCGAGGTCACTCGTCCCTCTTCATTTCCTTGTTGAAGTTGGACGACGATTTTTTCTATCTGGCGGTCAGGCACACTATTCGTCCCTCGGATCTTGTTTGCTACCTTTTTCCCACAACCCTTGATATACTAACGCCCAGCGTAGTCGGTGCAGTGGCACAATGTCACCCAAAGAGGCATCCCATAAGACCACAGGCTTGCTACATTGCATGGAACACTGCTCGATGTGGGCAGATTTGTTACTGGTAGTCATGAAAATGGCGAATTACTCCGCCTTTTGATCCCAAAGCAGACGGCGATATATGCACTTTGTTGTATCACGGTTATGGCGGAGTCGTCAAAGCTGCACACCGTTGGATGGTTAACATTAAGGTAGTCTCACAGGAACGCTGTACCTCGAAAGCCCTATTGCAGCCTAATCGCCGACTACGGTGTCCCCCGGTTACAACGGCTTCTCAATGTCTGTCTATATAGAGGGCTCTGTCTCCTTCAACTCTGGATGAATATTCGCTTTTACTACCATCATTAAAACATTACTCTCACAAGTACATACATTCAAGAACTTATCATACAAGGTCCACCTTACTTATCTTCGACAAGTTCCAAAGATGGCCCTTTCTCTTCATCGTCCAAACATGCTCGGTATGCAAAACCTCATGCCGCGAATTGGACATTACTTTGGTTATCGACCTCGTTCTCAACTTGGCCTTAACCGCGGTCGCCATCTAAGCTACGACTGCTGTGACTGCGATATGACGGCCGGACAACACATCTGCCAATCATGTATCGCCAGTCAATATGGTGTGGATGCGGGTTACTACGGTTGCACTTGTTCCCTCTGCGACTTTTATGAGGACATATATGGTGGAGCATATTCTGCAGGGTACTCTGGTCGTGGAGGAGGGTACGGAGCTGGCTGTTACTATGATCCGAGAATGTAAGGCTCTCTCTTCCGAATAACAGATACCCAAGAAGCTGGAGTTGTCCTTCTACTTCACGTAGCTTTCTAACATTCTCATAATAGGGAATATGGTCATCGCCAGCGAACAGTTCCGTGGTATAATGGCCTTGGGGCCGGCCTCAACAGCTTCTTCGGAGGGAGAGGTGGAATCATGAACCGAAGACGGGCGTTTTACTAATTTACACACTCGCGATGGTGTCTCGCTTTGCTTTCTGTTAGGAATCTGGCTCTTATGTTATTTTGCTTTTGCTTTGATATCTGCATTATCTTCTTGTATGTAAATAATTAGTTGCCCTATGACGCTGCGGAGTCGGCTGGCGGTATTTGGTAAGTTCCTTCTTAGCCTCAAGATAGTGGTTCAACCTTGCTAACTTTCTCGATAGTTGTCACTTTACGATTGCTCATTTTATTCTGAATTAACTTCACGATCGCTTCATGCTTCATGAAACCTTTTCGAAGATTTTCTTTTTGACTCTGGGGATTGGGTCTGTTGGGTTTGAATTGAGTCGGTATTTTACTGTTGATGGCGCTTTTGCAGTAGTCTAATTTATCGTATTACAATGAAAAGTTGTGTGTTATGATATCTTGAACTTACTTTAATCAATTAGAAATACTCGAGTATTTAGGATCAACCGTAGTCAAGTCTAACGATACAGTAAGATTAAAAACGTGGAAGAATCCACTGTTCATGAAGATCTGCGACGATCTGACAAGGTTTCTTTTCAATGGTCCAATTCCCCGGTTAGACATTCCCGACAGCCCAGTTCGACTGTTCGAGAAGATCTCTTCGAAACAACAAATCCAAGGAACAAGACACCGAGCCAACATTTGAATCTAGCCGCTTATCTCCACATGCTGGAAGACATCTGGGTCCTGGTTCAATTCTCCCTCCAAGTTGTTGCAGTTCCAGCTGTCAAATCGCTCGGGTCACTTACCGGCAGGTAGCCGCCGACACTGACAGGACTTCATGTTAAAGACGGGACGATTCTGTAACGATGACAGAATCATGAATTCTCCGTAGACGCTTAGAATACCAGTATAGGCCATACGGCCGTGGGAGAACTTCTAATTTCCTTCTTGGCACGATCAGTTCTGCTCTGAGCCTCTGATGTGTTTTTAAGGTTTCGAACCCCGAAACGATGAAACTCGTCTGATGTCCAGTTCCACATATCAGACGAGAGTCTTGAGCCTCTTTCATCGTATTCTTATCGATCGTCTATGATCTGACAGTCCTTCTATAGGTATATAATGTCTGTCTTTCGCTGGGTATTTGATTCTTGTCTCTTCAGTTATTTCACTTCCAGTCTCTTTTTTTTTTTGTATAATATCTTTGTTTTTTATCTACCGACCCGGCGTCGTTTATTTACACCTTCCTTCATCAAAATGGTTCAAATCACTAGCATCGCGGCTTTCGTTGCCCGTTAGTAACCCCAATTACCACTATATCCCAATATCCTTTACTAAAAATCTCTAGTTCCCATCCTCGTAGCCTTCTCCGCACCAGGTCCATTCTTCTCAGTCGCCGCCCGAGGAACAATTGCAGCCCGCGCCGTAACAACAGTCAACGCAGGCGCCGGAGCCGTAGGAAAGGGCACAGGATCACAATTCACAGTCGGTAAGTCTATCTCCACCAAAAAACCAAACATCCCATTTCCATCAAGAACCGCAATTAACAGGAACAGGCGGCTGCATCAACGACGCAGACTGCAGCACCAAATGCTGCGCCGGCGGAGCAATCAGTGGTATCAGCGGCCGAACCAATGTTGGAGTTTGCTCTGGCCAGGGCGCAGGTGTCGAGAAGCAGAATGGCAAGACGGGCTGTGGTTTCCAGGATCCTAATGCCAACTTGACGCTCACCGAGAACGCTGAGCAGGTGAAGAAGCAGGGTTTCTAGTTTCTAATTTCTCTTACAAGTTACATAGAAACATATAGTTACTAGAACCCCCTTTTTAAAAATGTAAATATTTGACAGCTTCAAAATTCTGTATCTGAAAAGCACCGTGCTGTAATCGTGTGTTGTGTTTACAGGCCTGATCCATGACAATCCCATCATGACAAGTCGCGAGAACGAACGAAACAGGCCAAACCCCACAAGGAGAATTGGAAGTGGATCTCGGAAACAACTACGATTAGTCAGTACTGAGTAGTCCGTATGTTGTAAGTGGTCAAGAATGGAAACCTGTTACAACGCAAGCGCTCTCCAAAAGTTTCTCACCGACCTCCTCAACAGAAGGGCCTCATGAATTCCCTCGGCTAAAACAGGAGCAGCACTCCTATCAAACAATTCGAGAACTGACTGAATCAGAACAGCAATATTCCAAGATAAACCAGGAAATCTGATAGTAATCATTGCGAATCACCGATCACTTCTCCTTTACATTTCACCTCATTGTAAAAACTGCTTCTTATCCCGTCATATTGCTCTAAGCTGTACCCAGCATTCTCAACCGCATCCAAGCAGAAAAAAAGGGGCAAATACAAAGCTAATAGCTACCCGAGAAAGTAGAGGGGCCCAATGGGAAGAATTCCAGAATAGAGTTGTCATGTAGCACCACTAGGTAATGATTGGTACGAATTGAACGCAGCATTGCGTATTCCAGGCTAAAGTTGCATATCCATTTGACCGACAAACCAAATTCCCATACGAAGCAATCAGCCCATCTCGTCAGCTGGAGCCTCAAATCGTGATATCGGCAACATTTCACATTGCCAAAGAGAACCTCGCACCGAGAGAATCAGAAGAAAGCACCATCATCAAAATATGCATTTAATGTAATCTATCTTACAACAACAAGGGAATCATATTATGTGGGAGAAAAACTGAGCGCACTCAACTCAAAAGTTCCAAACCGTCCTTGCGATGCCTTCTACAATGCAATAATTCCCAAACACCCACTACCACTTAGTAATGAATGGCCTTGCCATACGTTGCCATGGCAGCCTCCTTGAAGGCCTCCGAGAGGGTTGGGTGAGCGTGACTCGTTCGTCCAATATCCTCACTGGAAGCACCGTACTCAATAGCCAACGTCGCCTCAGCAATCATCTCACCGGCACCTGGACCGATGATGTGAACACCAAGTATTCTATCCGTTTCGGCATCGGCGATCATTTTCACCAATCCATCGCTGTCTTGGTTGGTCTTCGCTCTCGAGTTGGCCGAAAAGGGGAATGTGCCAATCTTGTACTTCACACCCGAGGCCTTGACCTCCTGCTCGTTCTGTCCAACCCACGCCACCTCGGGATGTGTGTACATGACCGAGGGAATGGCACCATAGTTGACGTGGCCATGGCCCTTTTGGATGTACTCAATTGCCGCAACAGCCTCCTCCTCAGCCTTATGAGCAAGCATAGGTCCGAATGTGCAGTCTCCGATAACACGAATGTGAGGAATCTTGGTTCGGTATTCCTGGTCGATCACCAGTCTTCCCTTATCATCAGTCTCGAGGCCGATGTTTTCTAACCCAAGACCGGCGGTGTATGGTCGACGACCAATAGCGACGAGAACGACCTCTGCGTCAATCTGCATATCTTCATTAGTACCTTTGTTGCATAGCGACTCTCGGCTGTGATTATGTCTTACCGTCTCCTCTTTGCCGCCCTTAGCAGACTCAAGCTGCAGCTTGACCTTGTCCCCGCTAACATCACCACCCATAACCTTGGTGTTGACCTTGAACTCCATACCCTGCTTCTTCAAGATCTTTTGCGAAGCTTTTGCGATCTCGGTGTCCATTCCTGGACCACCAATCTGTCCCAAGAACTCAACAATGGTAACCTTGGAGCCCAATCTTGACCAAACCGAGGCCATCTCAAGACCAATAATACCACCACCAATCACAACCATGCTTTCTGGGACCTTCTCCAAAGCGATAGCTCCAGTGCTTGTGATGATTCTCTTCTCGTCAATTTCGAGACCTGGGAATGGAGTAGCCTCACTACCAGTAGCGATAATGAAGTTCTTTCCGGAAATGGTCTGTTCTCCTCCATCTGCAAGGTTGACCTTAACTTCGTGCTCGTTTGCGAAAGATGCTGTGCCCTTGACGTATTTGACATTGTTCTTCTTGAAAAGAAACTCGATACCCTTTGTCAATCCAGACACTGCAGTCTCCTTGGCTTTCATCATAGTTCCAAGGTTGAGCTTGACATCACCAACTTCGATACCGCGCGCTTTTGTGTCGTGGAGAATAGTGTGGTATAGATGTGAGTTGTTGAGGAGAGCTTTCGAAGGTATGCAGCCAACATTCAGACATGTGCCACCCAATGTGCCGCGCTTTTCAATACATGTAACCTATCTGGAGGTTAGAAAGTTCGCAGATCTTCTGCAGCGTTGGGTAATGTGTACCTTCATTCCGTCTTGTCCGGCCTTGATGGCAGCGACATATCCCGCTACACCACCACCGATGATGACCAGATCATCTTGCTCTGCAACATATCAGCTTGAATCCAACTGCAACTATCCATCTTGGCGACTAACCGGCCTCAGTAGCATAACTTCTTTTTGACAGTCTTGCAATTGCTGAAGGGGCAACTACTGTAGGAAGGCTAAAAAATCGACGTCAGCTTGCAGGATTATAGAGATGGGTCAATTGCGCCAAAACTTACGATGACTGTTGCTTGAAAGCTGAACGGACTGCCGCTCTGGGCACTAATAAACTTCGAAACATTTTGAGGGGTGGTTGTATGTTGGATCAATCTGGTTGAATCTATTCCCGATGTTTTTGAAGGGGACGATATTTGTCCAGTTCGGGCCTTACATTCAAGGCACAAGTAGACTTGGCGCTCGGTTTATAACGGGTGAAGGGGCGAGGGGCAATATTTGTAACAAACAAACGCCTTACTTTTATTTTATTAGAAATGCCAAGAGAACACACTAGAACTTTTTTATATCAAAGGTATTAATACTTGTAAACTCATATTAATATAATAGATTCTCGAAAAATAAACTATCCCATTACAATATCTAGATATCTTGTTCTCTCAACATCAGAAAAACTTGTTGGGAAACGAGCTCAAGCTTTAGGAGCATCGATCGCAACTAAAGCTTCTAGGGTATCTCTCCCTACTTTACACGCCCACTTCACAGTTGCCTTCTCCTCTTTGCCACCAGCAATATCCGTCTTACTAACAACTTTCCTCAAAAAGTATTGCAAGCCAGTGATGAGATGTGGCGTATCCTGTGCCCTCGAAATGACATTGACAACGGGTTTCTTATCTCTTCTCTCCCCAGCTCCTTTCTGGGACTGTAGGAAGATAGTGATGAACAAAACTTCCATAAAAGTCTTGGTCTTTGGTTGGAGATAGCTCAAATTGAGATTCTTCAAAACACCAAGACTGAGTCCCCCTTCGACGATGAGAGTTCCAAACATCTTGGCCAGGTTGACGATGCGTCGTGTATCCATCCCCTCATCGTCTTCATCCATGGCTTCTTCCTCATCACCATCCGACTCGCCCATCTTCTTGAAGATATCCCAAAGGCAGTATTGAAATGCAGTTTTGAGCTTCCGGTCTCCACATATCTTCTTTGCAATAAGCGTATAGTATGGATTGTAAATCTTCTCAGCTCCAGAGCAATGAATCAGAACTTTGGGAATCTCAAATTCTTGCACTTTCTTGAGCTTGAGTTTCAGAAGCTTCAGGTATGCATCTTGGAAGTCGGTGGCAGACATAATCGTGACGAATACTGCTCGACGAACGTCGGTGTTCATGCGCTGCTCTCTTGCGAGCTGAAGGAGATCCGATGTGCCAGAATCCTCAACACGTTTGACAACAGTAGATGTGCTTTTAGTATCTTTGTCTTCTTCCGTGGCATTGCCTGCCCAGCTAGCACCGACGAGCCACCATTTCCCCTTCTTATCAGAGTCCTTGATGTCATTGAGACCTATTCTCAATGGCTCGCTTGCCTTGATACTTCGTGTGTTGAGCGTACCCAAAGTCTTCTTCATCCTGATGGTATGCTCCGATGTGATTGCAGAAGCTGCTCCACCAGTCTTCATTTTGTTGTTTTTTAAGTCGTTAATCGTTTCAATCATAAATTTAGTCCGCACTGACATATTTTCCTCTCCAATACTCGCCATAGCTGGTCGTAACATCTGCACAATATCCTTCAACGATGATGGATCATCCTGTCGTAATTGTGGCCCAGACGCTCGAATAATCTTCAATAGAAGCTCGGCGTTCAATTCAGATAGATTGGACAAAAACAGCTTGACGTAATCATAAACTAGATTACTTCCAATAACCTGAAAGTTATACAATTCAGACAGAAGCATAATCAAATTCGATGTTTCCTTACTACTATCAGATGTAGCAGCGCCTGGACCTATGTTATCGTTTGCTGAAGCATAATGGCCATCGAAAAGTTCGACTATTCTTTGAACGATTTGAGCACCAAAGTCCATGCCAATAATTTTGTAAACTGCAGCAATAAATCCAGCGGGAAGAATGATAAGGGTATCCGGCAAACTCGTAGGTTCACAGACAGATGTCAATAAGAGATCAACGAGCGTCGAAGTAACATGTTGTCTTGCATTGTCCCTGTAAAGCTTTTCGATTTCCCCAAGAATAGAAATCAAGTTGGCCTCAGTCAATCTGTTAACCAATCCTTGGGTTTGTCGACGCAATCGAACCAGAGCTTCCGAATCCGAAGATGCTGCTTTTCGTAAAGAGGGAGGAATGTATTTTTGAACTGGCTGCGCGCTTGTCGTGGGCGCAACATATGGATTTTCCCGGACTCTTGGTGCTGCCTCTTCTTCGTCTTCCTCGTCGTCGGAGCCATCAAACCCACCAAAGTCGTCGTCATTTAATTCATCTCCTTCTGCTCCAAGATCCATGGAGTCATCCTCCGAGACATCATCTGGGAATTCTGGTCCATCCAAGGACATATCTGAAGCTCCATCGTCATCTGAACCTTCTTCGCTCCCCTCGTCCAGCAAGTCGTCGTCGTCGTCCTCATCGTCGTCCTCTTCTTCCTCAGCCAGAGGTTTAGTCGATTGACCCTTTGCTCGTTTCCGCGCCTCGCTCCTCTTTTTATCCAACCATTCGTCCCCTTCTGCCTTTCTTTTCTTCCTCTCACTCACATCCTCATCCTCATCCTCTCCTCCATCCAAACCCTCCAACAACTCATCCAACCCATCATCTGTAAAACTCTGGGGCAATTTCTTCCCCTTCAATCCCAATTTCTTCTCCAACGCAGCGATTTCCTCATCCTCATACGCCAACTGATCCTTCACAGCCTGTGGTATCCTCCTCGGAGGCGGAGAAATCGAGCGCGAATCAGCGCGGGGTATTGGATCAGTCTTTTTCGTAGACTTAAGAATCGATTTTGGTTTGGGTTCCTCTTCTTGTTTAGGCTTTGGCTTCGTCGCTCGAGGCGCAGGTCGTTCATACTCTTCCTCTTCCTCCTCTTCTTCTACATCTCGGTGATGTTGAATCTTGGATCGTTTCGAAGGAGGAGGTCCATTTCTTAAAGATTTCTTCTCTGCTCTCGCAGCTTTTCTAAGGTCTTTCCTTGCGGTAGGACGGCCGCCACCTGATCTTCGACGTCCTGAAAGAGCATCTGTAAATAGTATTTAGCATAAATTACTTTCTTCAATTCCAATTATAATTACCTTCTCCACCGAGTTGATCAATCAATTGCTTCGGAAGCTTCAATTTATTTGGTGGCGCCATTGTAATTTCTCGTCTTGTACTCGTACTTGGAAACCAAAAAAAGTTCCCGAGGCTGAAAAGAAATATGGATGGCTCTCAAAAAATGACGGCGCCTCCCACAATTTTGCCGAAGCTTCACCCCACACTTTGCAGCTCACCCCACCAAGCCCCAGCCTTGACCTCAAGTACAGTACAGTACTCGAGTACAGTATCGCCGCATCGCTGCGCTCTCTGGAGAGACGGTTGAGTAGACACAAAACCGCAATCATGCCAAAAGAACACCTAAGCAACGATGAGGTACGTCAATTCCAATCAATTCCCCACTAGGACCTCAAAAAACAAATTGTGCACCGCTTACACTACGAACAAATAGTTCTTCACTCAACTAGCAACACTCTTCGAATCCACCTCCCACGGCTCCATCTACCTCACTCAAAAACGCAGTATGAGTCTCTATACCCTATCTATTTGCCCACAAATACTTACTCAATCACCACAGTGACATACGGTGTCTCCGCGGAACCAACACCAGACGCTACGACCGAGCAACAAACACAAACACCCTTCCCAGACCAATCTCTCCTCTCACCCACCTCAATAATCATCCGCGCCACCAATGGAAAATCCAAGGAAGCACGTACAGAGGGGAAGAAAGTAAAGCTATCAACAATCGTTGAATACGAGGCTTTAGAAGGGTTCTTCACGCGGTATGCAGAGCTATGTAAGGGCAAGATGAGCGGCTTGAAGAAGCGCGATAGAAGTAAGGCGAAGGAGAAGTTGAAGGCTAAGAAGAAGAAGCAGTTGGGTGCTGGTGGGGAGGCTAAGAAGGCTTAGATGTGGATTTGTCTTTTCTAGTGGATGAGAAACATGAATGATATGGGGAAGTGACGTGTGGCAATTGCAGTAGCATTTGGCGTGCGGGAAAAGGCGTTTGGGGATATACCAAGTCCAATTTCTACTGTGGCAATTTTCCATGGTTGCTTTCATATGAATGTTTTCACATGCTCTTGTCATTTCTGTGACAGTATTCCAGTCAGCAAGCATCACAGAGAACTTGTTGGCGATGATTGCTAGGGTTACGTGGTTGGAACTCACGATTACAATCATAAGTCCAGCACATTACCTGTAAGACTTCATATTGAGCCACATTCGGTACTAGATACAGAAAAGGATATTTGCCTGCAAATAAAAAATGTCCAAAAGAAAATAAAAAATGTCATCGTGTGTAACTTTAAAAAAAAGAACAACAATAGGCAAAATCAACTCCGCCGAACTCGCTATGCCATGCCATACCATGCTATGCTATGCAAAGAGAAAGAAGAAGAAGAAACGGAGATAATAATACATAAAAAGAGAAATCGAAATAACCAATATCTTCTCATGCCCCCAGAAAGAAACTTTTTATAAGAAAGAAACCTCTCAATCCACCACACCCCAAGTCCACCAATATCTAAAAGGTTAGCTAACCCTCGCGGCACCAACCCCCATCTAAGTACTCTTCTCTCTCTCGATCAAACTGTCTGATGGACCCTCGCGGTAACATCAGTCTTAATAAAACAATCCAGCGATCGAAACTCTGTAGTTTTTGTTTGGTGAACTATTCTCCCCCACCCCACCTGAACGCCTTGCTTGCAATGCTCCAAGAAGAAAAAAGAAGAGGAAATTCGAAAGGTGTGAAGAACTGGGATCAACCTTAGTTCTTGGTATAAGCCCCCCTTGTGGAAATTGATCGACGCCCCTTCAGTGCCCATAGAGAAGTACAGAAATGATGGAAACGACAAGATAACAAAAAGAGAGAGAATATTCCCACGGATCGTTGTGATATAATACATATCTCACACCAATTGTGTCTTGGGATCTGCGAAACCGAGATGAATGGATGGTGTGATAAGAATGTCGTCGGTTTCTGAATGTGTATGTGTATGTGTTTGTGAGATGATGGATGACTGACGTGGTGTTTGGTTGCCAGGTATGAATGAATCATGCGTGGTAAGAATGGGCGTGGGGAAATAACGATGTTTGTGGGAATATTGATATCTAGTCGTATAGGCAGGGTAGCAAGTAGACCAGGGCGTATGTTAATGATGAGGGTAGAAGCAGATGATAGAGTTACTTAATTTCCCAAATCAGGTGAAGGCTCAGGATATTGATCGAAAGGGGACATTAATTGAGCCGCCAGGTCATCGGGAGATAATTGAAGTGGGTATTGGTTGTGTGGTGAGTTGTCAGCGTGAGTGTTCCTGTTGTTCCTGTTGGAAGATGGTCCGGATTGGAAGTCGAAATTACCGAAAAGGTTGGGATTTCCATGCGCGAGAGGTGCCCTATTTCCATCATCATTGCCCGCGAGAGGTGCCCTATTTCCATCATCATAGGGGAACAGGGTGAAATCTCCAACATGTCCGTTGAAACCGAAATCGTTTGCGTTCATGGTCATGTTCTGTATCAAAGTCAATATGCATGCTTGGTTAAAAAGGGGATTGAGTAAATTACAGTTGTAGCTTCGAATAGGCTTGGATCGAAGCTAACCAAAGACAAATTGTCGTTGGTCGCAACATATGAGTGAGAAGTCACCTGAGGCTCCGATGCCCGATTCACTGGGCTTATATTGCTCACTGATTGCCAACCACTTACGGACGTACCTGGCAGACCATCAAACATAGGAGGATTTGGAGGGTACCAATTGCTACCTAATGGACTGCCAGATGCTTCTGGGTATGATGATTGCGTTTGATATACAACTGGGGAACCACCTTGCCTATTGGCGAAGTCCTGTCTTGATTGATTCAAATGATTGAGTTGGCTGCGGTACTGAGGGGTTGCTGGAGGCATTAAATGGGGAGAAGAGTTTTGAGGTTTGCTATAGTATGGCTGCTGTTGTTGATGCCCACGAGCAGAGGCCATAGCTGAGCTCTCAGCTATTGTTGACTCGTCATCCCTCTTTTCCAGTTTGACCTTCCGTGAATTCTTAGCGCGACGCTTTTGTCTCTTGTCTCCTGCTTCGGAGTCAAGATCAGGTTCTCGTAATCTCTTCCTGGATGGTGCACTGGGACTGTCGTTATGTTGGTCCTGCTCACGCCACAAGGCACGTCTTTGGGCATGGACTTCTGAGACTCTTAGGGCCCCGCAAGTTTTACAACCACCCCTAGAATGGCAAAACCAACATTTACCGTCATTCTCATGCGCCTCTCGTCGTTCTCCTACTGTTGTCTCCAATGAACTCAAATCTTCTCTTGCACTGTCCACTTCAGGGCGCATGAGCTCTCGCTCTGGATCAGTAATTTTGAGCTTCTCTGCCTGACATCTCCAGCACATCCCCTTCGCTTTAGCTTCAGGCGCCAAGCTGCCAATTTGAATACATAGGTCTGGGGGACATTTTACTTTGGGGAAATCCTCTGAACAGCTTGGAAGCTTTGAGATCTCAACGTAGACCCTCCGGCAGCATTTGTATCTGATGGGGATGATCTGACACATCTGAGCACCAGAATGAGTGAGAATCCCTGAAAAGCCTGTGATTATTCGCAGCGACTGGGAATGTGTGTTGCGATGAGGTGGAAGTCGAAGATTGTCAGGCGGAATCTGTATGTGTGTGTGTGTTGTATTGAGCTAGCAATGACTGGGGAGATGGTGGAGGAACAGGTCTTTAATGAAGATTGTCAGGCGGAATCTGTATGTGTGTGTGTGTTGTACTGAGCTAGCAATGACTGGGGAGATGGTGGAGGAACAGGTCTTTAATGAAGATTGTGAGGCGGAATCTGTATGTGTGTGTGTGTTGTATTGAGCTAGCAATGACTGGGGAGATGGTGGAGGAACGGGTGTTTAAGAATATTGAGGATGCGGATAAAACTTGGAGTTGATGGAACGAGTGTGAATAAGTTGTAATGAAGAAGAAGAGAGGATAGCAAGAAAGGAAGTGGAGGTGCTTGAAATAGAGCTGGTATGACTTGAGCGTTGATCGGAAAAGTGAATAACACCTATTCACCGCTGGTGTCAATTCATGAATCACAGTCAATTGTATTGTCAGTCCTCGTGTTTGGGAGTAAATATGACCAAGAGAGCATTCAGTACGATACGCATGATTGTTTAGCAACTTCCTCTTTCGTGCAATGTGAATCCGTAAGGTTGCTCTTGATACAAGATTTTGCTATGCGTAACTCTGTCTATTATTGTTACAAGAGTTTCTGGGGACATGGAATAAGAGCCCTGAAGACCTCTCAACATAACAATAGACAGAACTACGCCAGTCTTCTCTTGCTGTCACAGCCCCTTTCCCCACAAAAGGCTATTCTTCTGAAGAGCCACTGAGAAAATTCCTTCCAGTCATGAGCAATGGATATCAAAGCCCACGAGCGAATGAAATGCGCCTCAGGCAAAAAAGGAGAGGGCAGAAACAGAAGGAAGATACCCCAAACTGGTACCCCTTGACACAGATTTCTCTATCATCCATTTAAGAGTGGAGATACAAGTAACACAAAGGAGAGTGAAGTGAAGTCAATACAATCTTGTGATTGTTTATGAGTTACTTATCAAGAAAGCTTGCTGTTCATGTGGATCACGCACTTCACAGCAGACTGTCATCCGTAGGTGCCACAAATTATTAAGGCTGTCAGTGCTATGATTCAATACAAGGGACCTGGTTCTTTATTCCTTGTGAAATTCCTGATTCCTCTCATGAGGAATAACATTAACCAAGTCAGCCAGGTACTTTAACTGTTTGTGCAGTGAATTACCTAGACACCAGAAGAAGCTGGACCCCTTGATTCCTATTAATTTTTTTTAAATGCCAGTTCTTGCTGCTTCATGACAGAAAGAATTATCAGGATTCACAATTGTCAGTAGACAAACAAGCAGGATAGAAATCATCATATTGTGCTACTACCTGCTCTAGAAGAGAGTGCTTCAGGTAGAGAAAACTTTTTGGAGGATTGCAGAAAACTTATCCACCATTGCAAAGACCTAAAGTTCACCCTCAAATTGACAGAGACAAGGGAGTAATATTACGAAAGAAACGCGAAGCGGTGCGGGGGAGCGGTTGCTATCAGACCTCTTTCCCACATCTGGATTTCGTAGAAGAGTTGTACAGGATAGCTGAATTTGCAGACCAAGGAAATATGTCGTCGTAAAGGGCAGGTGACACAGAAGAGATAGCAAATATGTCATCAAGTGACCATATTTACATGATCTGATCCTGTGTCAAATTGGTTGCCTCAGTTTCCATGGCATCACCTCCACCGGGGGTTTGGTACTTTACGTAAGTCAATCCGAGTGGACGACCTCCGTATTGGTAGCCAGAGAATTTTTCGATGGCGGTCTCTGCGTTCTCGGAGGTATCAAAGCGAACGACACCGGTTCCGCGGGATCGTCCATTTGGCTCGTACTGAATCTCGGCTTGTTCAACCTTGCCAATGGTAGTAAAGAGCTCAACCAAATCCTCGTTGCTTGTGGACCAAGGAAGCTAAAGGCAACATTAGTATTCTGAAATTCGAGTACCAATTGATCAGAAGGGCATAAACTCACGTTGCGGACGTAGATGATGTCGCTTCTCTCAGTGCCAGCGGTTGCAAAATCGGTAAATGGGTTTGGTGGTGCGGAAGGTGCTCCAGCAGCGCCGGCATCGTATCCACCACCTCCTCCATAACCACCAGCTCCTCCTCCGAAGCCACCTCGTCCACCACCGAAGCCACCTCCAAATCCACCGCGAGCACCGCCAAATCCACCTCGGGCTCCAAATCCGCCTGCACCGAATCCACCGCGACCACCGCCGAATCCACCGCGGCCGCCAAATCCTGAGCCTGGACCACCGGAACCAGCAAACCGATCCTCCCGAACTTCTAGGGGGCGTCCTTGCCAGTCATAGCCGTTGAACTGTTGAATGGCATTGCGAGCATCATCTGGGGATTCGAAGACGACAATGCCAGATCCCTTGGGACGACCATCAGGACCAATGTGAACATCTGCACGAATTACAGCACCATTGCGAGCTAAAGGAAGAAAGTGTCAATGGCACGCTCGACTGTATATAAGTTAGCAGCAAAGACGAAACTTACTAGCTTGACGGAACAAGTCTTTCAGATCCTGCCATCCTACAGTGTAAGGTAGCTATTTTCAGTCGAAATCAGCATCACCGCAAACAGTCATGTCATGGGGAAGGATATAACAAACGTTGGAGACGTAGATTTGACGGCCACCACCACCACCGCCTGCAGCCATGCCGCCTGCGAATCCGCCCCCAAATCCACCGCGTCCTCCTGGAGCGCCTTCGTATCCGCCGCGGCCACCGGCTGGTGGGCCAGTAAATCGAGGTTCGGCCTCACGGTCCTAATGGCAAGATTAGCACTAGTTCTGAACGAAATCTCTGTGCTATACGTACTTCGCGAACGTAAACGAGTCTTCCCATGAGGTTTTGGTTGCTGAGCGTGTTTACGGCTTGTTGGGCCTGTTCCCTCGTGGCATATTCTACAATGCTGAAGGCGGATTAGCGAGTGATCCTCAAAAAACGACAGAAGACATGAGACTTACCCGCATCCCTACATATCCCGCGGAACATCGTCCCACCCGTCAATCCAACATTCCATCAATGACCAAAAAGAAAAAAAGACTCAAAAAAGCCAGCTACGTATAGGCGCCCACCTTCGACATTCCATTCGGAAGTAACAACACGTCTGCAAATAAAACTTCCCCAGCTGCAAATTAACCCCCGTTAGCCCCTATATCTCCCTGCCGAAAGCCATCCTCAAAACTAACCAGATCTCATAAAATCCTTAAGATGATGCCATTTCACATCGTATGAAAGGTTACCGACGTAGACACGACGGTCTTGTTGCGAAGATTCCCGAAGGCTGCTCATCATCTGCTCGCGCGCAGCGGCACGCTCTTCAAACGACCTATTTGGAGCACCTCCGTAAGCTGAACCTCCCGAGCCCGCACCGGCACCTGCGCCCGACATTGGAGAACGAGATCTACGGTTGTCGCGGGAGCGAGATCTTCTGGGGGAGTATGAACGTCGACGACTGCGACGAGGGGAGCGGGAGCGAGATCGAGATCTCTCGCGATTCTGTGGCACCAATTTAGTCTGTGATGGAAGCATAATGGAAGGTCTTGTATTGTAACAATGGGGTTGATAAGTAGAGAGGATGGTAAGAGAATGGTGATAGAAAGGGGTTCGCGATGATTAGCTGGTCCCTCAGAGGGTGTGGCTTAGTTTGTAGAGGAGTTGGTTGTAAAACTCAGATTGCCAGGCGCGGATGGCGACAACAGACAGGGCTGCAGATATCTGCGGCCTGGTTGGGTGGGTGTCTCGGCTACAAAAGCGAGAATCTGGAATATACCAAAGAGGAAACAATCAACTTACACTTGGGCGGTAGCTATCGTCTGCTATTGATGGCAGAGCAAGTGTTAGCAATATTCAAGCGTGTCCAAAAACAAAGTTGAAAATAACGTGGGGAGAGGGAGGGGGCGAAGAAGAAGAAGAGCAAGCAGCTGGACTGGAGAGGCTCGCTTGGACTAATAGGTGAGGACTGTAAAAGCCAGTCCAGGAGCAGCCAGTGAATGCAGGTGTTGGGAAGGCACAACATACCCATGTTTGATAGGTACTTGGGATACTTTGGTGATGGAACAATAATATGCTGAGCTGCCGGAGGTTCTGAATTCGCGCTGTGCACCAGGATTGTGAATGGGAAATCTGTAGGCACCATGAATTAGTGGGACGCTGGCAAAAAGTTGTGGGTGAGGCAGCCGTCTCCAATCATCGCGCGCGCTGGCCTGGACTGGGGAGGATGCTGTGTCCGACTGTTTGGGGATGGCCTGGCACCGCGACCTGGAGGCAGAGCGGAGGGGACTGGGACTGGAACTGGGAACTGGAGCAAACGAGGTAGGCTGGTAGGTACCTGAAGGCTAGAATGCTACAGTACTGCTACCTCCTCATCTACCCAGGCCATGCGATGCCATGCCATGGATTTCTCCCCATCCAGCCTCTGCCTCTCTGCCTGAGTGCCTCTCTACTGCATCAGCTAGTCCTCCACTGTGAAGCGCAGGCTCTGCCTCTTCCTCTGCCTCTAGCCACCAGCTGGAGATTCAAGGCAGACCTTGCTGACCCTTCCACGCCATCTTGCAGCAATGCCAAATGCTGTGCATCGCAGCGCAAAGCACATGCGATGCGCGGTGCGTTGGAGGGGGTGGTGGACTCGCTGGAGGGATGAAGGTGGACTAGAGCTGATGTGGGTGTATAATGTCCTTACCTCGTCTTGGATAGGGGATATGCAGCGCAGTCGGTGTTGATGCTGCAGTTCTGTGATGAAGGCAGCGCAAAAAGGTCCAGTACCGAAAGCTGGATGACAAGAAGATTAGCAGGCAGATCGGCGGTGGTGGCGGGAGATTGGGGGGCGCGGGGGTCGGCTTCAATGGGAGGTTCAGAAATTAACAGTCGCAGACGCAGACGCAGGGCAATTCACCTTGGGGTGGTACAACTCGCAAAAGGTAGAGCTGGTGGAGTGACCTTGAGAGGTGGATGGATGGTTCAGCGTGTTGATGCAATGCAAGAAGTTGGAGCGCGTGAAAAAGGTAGTGAAGTCTGTTGACGGGGCAGCTCTTGGGCTTAGCTTGGGCTTAGCTCCTTGGGGTCCGCTAGGAGGAGCCTGTCTCTAGCCTGTAAAGCTAGGTGCTAGCCAGGTGCTAGGCCCGCCAATGAAAAGCTATAATTGGCACGAGCAGGCACGAGCAGGCACGAGCAGGCACGAGCTCCAGCAGCCGAGTTTTTTTCAACAACACCACAGTGGTGGCAAGTGGTGACAGTGACCACAGTGACCACACCTCTCTATGGCACCCCCATTGGGTACGGGGGTACGGAGTACTTGAGTACCAAACAACTACCTAGATACCTCCTACAGCGCTGTCACTTGAGCCACTTTACCCGTTCAGTATAATAGTGGAACATAAGATGTTGTATCCCTGAACTAATACCTGCTGGTATAAGTCCTACTGCACTACGTCAATGCAATGTATGTGTGGCAGTTCCGAGTATAGCCCCTACGCAAGGAAGACAATAGGTACCTACAACCTATGTACTTGACTAGAGGTACCTATATAGTGTGTCCAGTACTTGCGTTGTCTAGTTGCTTATAAGTTCTCAGTGGATGTCTTCAACCTGCTCGAAGCCATAGCTCCTACTACGGAGCAAGAAAGTCTCTGTAAGTAGACAACCTTAAGGTACCTACATACCCAAATGTAATTTACTGCCATTGAGAATTTCTATTAGACAATCATTAATTACAAGGAAGAACACTATCCCTACTAATACGACTCGAGTATAGGGCTGGCTTCTTGTCAGGCCACACTTGTCCACCAAGGGATACCTCTGCTTCTGCTTCTCCAAGGCGTAGCTATAGTCGCTATAGAGCTATAGTAGCTATAGTAGCCCGGGGAGACAGATACCGTTCTCCGCCCCACGCCCACGCCCACTAGCACTGCAGATATAAAGTACGGGCATACTCGAGTGCTCGTCTTTCTTCTTTCGGTTACCGGTCCAGAGCTATTCGAGTAAAGGGAGCCCCAAGCGATCACCAAACAAGAAGCTGAGGAATTATCTCGGCTTCTGTTTACCCCCATTTATTCATGGTGGTTACTCGATACAGGTCGAAGTGACGATCTCTTTGCTGCAAATATCTTTTCTAGGAGGCGGGTAGCGATGCAGACCAGTACGATCTTCACCGGGTTTTCTGCGCCTCTCACTCTTCTTACTGGTGCATCTGCTTCTTCGTCACGCGTTGAAAGGACGCCGGCGTCACGGCGTGCCTTCAATCTCGTGGGCATGGCCATGCACCGGAGGTCTGGATGCAACCTTAACTCTGATCGCTAGCGTAGCGGCAATATCAATGCTAGCGGCAATATCAATGGCTTGACCGAGCTTTTCCGAAGGGTATCAGTCGGCACTCAAGTAAAGTACCATTGTCCAAATTTCTAGCATGATGGCATCTACCTCGTATCTACTCCTTGCTTTCTGTTATTGGTCAATCGAGATGCATTGCGTGATGATGGCTGGTTGAGGTGTCACAGCAGCGCAGCAGTGGGGATTTGTTTTATTTCGTATTTGAGCTGTCGAGTTCCTCTCGTTCCTTTCCTTCCCCTCCCTCTGCTCCCTTTCTGCCTACATTCTCTCTTGTTTTCCAGGGTCCATCCGGCATCCAAATCGCAGAAAAACGACAGAAGAAGGTGCGGGGGCTGTTTCTGCTGACACTTCCTTACACTTCCTTACACTTACTTACACCTGAGGCTCTGTGTACGACGTTCATTCCTTGCTTTGTCTCTTCTCATCACTCTTAGCGATGAAAATTTTCATCTCAATCTGACAATCTTACATCTTCTTCTTACATCTTCTTCTTACAAAAAGTGCAGTCTTTAAAGTGCAGTCTTCAAAGTCCAGTGGACTTGGACTTGCACTTGGACTTGCATCAGGGTTAGCGCTCCTGCGGTACTCCCATCATGCATGCGAGTTTTTTTTTTTCTTTGCAGGGAACTCACGAGAGAGCTGAAGAAATCAGAGCACTGCACAGTCACACTGCATCTATAGTTTTGCCCTAATGCACCTGCTCTGGGCGAGTGCCGCCAGAGAGACTCCAACATCCACACCTATGGTCTTCCAATATGAACTACTCCGTACGGTGATGAAATAATGGGGAGAGGAGACGGAAGTTGGTGTGTCCAGGGCAGGTTTGAAGGTAATGAAAGAGTATTCGCCTAGCTGGAGCTCTGAAACTGGTAAGCATTTGCCATAGATCGTCCTAATTGCCCTACCGGGTACCAAACACTCTGAGTTTGCTAGATATTCCACTCCCTCCCATCAGGCTTCTTGAAATAATTGCTCTTCCTATTCCTGCTGCTTTTACTATCTATAGCGAGATATGATAAGAGATGCATCTCCAATGCACGGCGGGACTGCGGGAACAACGGCCCGCAACTTCACAGACAGATACGGAGTTCACATTGTGACATTGCAGGTCCCTCTTGGGCCTCTTCTATAGAACATCCAATGATAATCTATAAAAGTGGAGTATCTAAAAAGAACCTTGGAACAGACTGCGTTCATGCGTTCCAATCCTTCTGTGGACATTACAGAACATCAATGGAAGAAGGGGAAAAAGGACGTTGGGCCAACTAAATAGAGGGGAAGCATCCTGTCATCCAGACCAAAAGAGGGGGGAGAGGCTCTGCGGGGCTGCACGTACTTAACACCCGACTTGGCAATCCTCCAGCTGCTCGCTGCTCGCTCCTCGCCTCATATTTCCAAAATGGATTGGATGGGATGGCCTGCAGTCAGTGCAGTCAGTGCAGTCAGTGCAGTCAGTGCAGGTCTTGATATTTGGATTGTAAATGGACCAGCGAACTTTGGTCCATTTGATCTTCAACCCTCTCCCCCCCTGGTGGGCTTTTCGTCTTTTCTCGCCCAAGGAATGGAATCGCTCTTACCTGCCTGTCCTGTCTCTATGGCTCAGGTTCAGCAATTGCCCGCTTTCATGCAGACTCAGTCCACCCACCCAACGCCGCCGTTCAACCCGTTCAGCTCAGCTCTTGATATATCATATACTCATATATGCTTGTGCCCCCCTTCCCCCCCAGCTTCGGACTTTTCCATCCTGCCCTGCCCTGGGGAGCTGCTCATTTTCAGTGGATGTAGATGGAGATGGTCATGCATGGTGGCTAGCGTCAGCTGATCTTTAGTTTTGAGGGACCCCTTGAACATGGAATGACCTGGCTGGTTGTGAGAATGTCCAATGCCGACCAACCGACTGATGATCGACGGTTATGGATGGCTATTGAAGGAAGACAAGACAAGGCTAAAAGGGTTGATCGTTGATTTTGGTCCGCATTGCGCCATTGTTTTATGGGGTGAGTGAGGAGTTGTGTTTGCTCAAGGCTGTTTTATATTGAGATGACTTGTTCGTTCCTCTTAAGTAAAAGGATATTTTGGGGATTGGAAAGATAGGGCTATGTACGGAGTACTGTCACTTCTCTTGTGTACTGCGTGCTGCTCGTGGTTGGTGATCAAGGAAATGCCATATACACCTAACCCTCTCAGTCGGAAAAGAGGGAGACGCAGCTGAATCAACACGTGCCCACTCGTCGTTGTGAAACCATCCATCTGCCAAATCTGGCTCTTGAGGATTATATCAGCTACTCAGATACTGGGAATACTTGAATCATGTTATTGCTCTACATTCCTAATACCAATTCTCTTTACTATTACCCTATCCTCTCAAGGGCATTCGAGATTTCAAACGACGTGAAAGTTGACTCAGGTGTGTTGTGATATCTCCCTGGGATGGAGAGGTGCTATCAAGTTAGTATAAAATCTGCATTTAGCTAATTGAGAGAATTTAGACAATTTGAATATAGAACCATTGTCTTTCTTTCAAAGTCAGAGATTAATCCTCTGAACCTCTACATCTACCGTCACTACCGCCATAAATCAACGAACTGACTGATCAGGCTTTCTCTTTCTCTTTCTCTTTTTCCAAGATAGCCATTAATCAAAATACCAACTTAAATTACCATGTCCACAAACTTTCCATACCTGTACATGATTTATCAATCGACCTAGCATCCATATGTATCAGACATTTTAAAGCGTTTTCTTTTCCAGGATAACAAACATGTTTCTACAAAACCCTGAACTAACTTAATGTGTTTTTATGTCCTCATTTTATCTTGGAGAATAAGAGAGAGGAAATTAGATTGATATTGAAGTTGGACAAGAGTATCATTTGGTGTTCTTTTGTTCGTTTTGTTATGTTTGGATAGTGGAAGTGAAAATGAAGGTTTTGGAAGATTTATGTTGAGATTGAGGACTATGTTGGCATAGTTGGGGTTGTTAGCTAAGGAGGTGGTGAGTAGGACTTGGTATGAGATATTTTCAGGTATTGATAAGCTAGGGATGGAATCAAAACTCCCAAAAGATAAAATGTAAAATAAGTAGATAATATAAAGTGTAAAGAGCGAAGGTGGTCAGAATGGCTACATATATACATATAGTATATGCGCGATATGATTAGTCGCACCAAAAAAGAATACCCGTAATTTAAACGACAGAAGTACTTATATCTGAATAAGAGCCTCACTGTCACCAATTCAACAGAACAGTTGTCTTGGCCCAGCGGTAACATGGACAAAATGCTTGGGAATACCACCCTATGTGCTAGGCATTTAAATCTATAGCACATTTTATAACCGCCTAAAAATAATCAAAAAACTCAGTTAGTCTGGTTTAATATCCTGGGCGCTCTCGAATGGGAGCTAGGATATTTTTTGGTGTTTTTTTTTGGGAATATTTCTTTTTAGGACTGACTTGGTATCATCTCGTTTTCCGGGCCACTTCGACGTGAAGCGATGGAATAGGTTCAAGTGTGTTAACAAATTGCCAGAGTCAAGACAACGAGATTACATTACCGGTAAATGCGAATGCAACCCTGGTTTGCTGCGGAAAGGCATTCTCAGGAGACAATGTCTCGCTCATTACCTCAGTCCTCGCTATTCCCACAGCACTCAAATACCCTGAGACTTGCATGAAAAAACAACAGCACCTAGAACGGCAACCAACTCTCCCAATTTGAGGGTTGCGAAGTTGCCGAATCAAGACATTGTATTGGAGAGAGATTTCAAGATAAACGCTATGTGGGAGAAGCCGATGTCCCGGGTACGGCATCATCCGGTGAGAACGACGTATGCTGGGTATGGTTACGGTACTAAGACCGTACTATGGTACGAAGTAAGAGTGTTGGGTAATGTAAGAGACATGTCAAGAACCGGAAATCGTAGGGTTTTGAAAATAGGCCAAGCGAGACGAAGCGATATTGAGGGTTTTATATAAAATTTTGGTTTTAGAAATATTTGGTTCTTGTAGTAGGAATTTGAGGTTGGGTTGTTGATAGTAGGTTATATTCGCAATCTGGATCGTGTATGTGAAAATGAAGTTTTTGGAAGATTGATATATTGAGATTGAGGACTATGTTAGTACAGTTGGTCTGGTCTTGTTGGCTAAGGAGGTGGGTAGGACGCGGTATGAGATATTTTCAGGTATTGATGAGCTAGGGAAGGTTGAGTGTATTGAGGGTTTTACAAAAGCTCTGTTTTGGAAATATTTGGTTCTTGTAGTAGCGGAATTTGAGGTTGG
Organism: Hymenoscyphus linearis; assembly: GCA_900536425.1. NCBI lineage: Eukaryota > Fungi > Ascomycota > Leotiomycetes > Helotiales > Helotiaceae > Hymenoscyphus > Hymenoscyphus linearis. Next base: position 84,454 of record UNPR01000093.1, on the reverse strand, counting down.
GTTGTTGAGAGGAGGTTATATTCAAATAGATCACGTCTCAAACACACGACGCTGTTTGCAAATCACTTGAAGCTCAAAACACCAACCTAAATAATAGGCTTTCATTGTTGCTTTGGGTCCTGAAATTCTCCAATGAGTGTTGGTTACGTTTTCAATTCGCCAACTGTTGTCTGTGTTAGTATCGCTACAATACGATTGGTGCACGGAGAGAGGAAAGTTATCACCAACAGATCAGTGGTTGGTTATCTCACTTTCTGAGCAAGATTGCTGGCTGGAAGTTAATACGACTTCCACTTTTGACAGGGCCACATTTTGCTTGCTCTAGGCAGCGTCACAGCGATATTACTAAATTGGTTAGTTCCATATCCACTCTCAAAAGTTTCAGAACTCGGAGTACGTCTAAAAAGGACGGAAAAGTGGGTTTTATAGAGGCTCAGCAGTGAGTCGGGGCCAAAATCTGCCACTTGCTACACTACTTGCGGCACATCGAGGTCCGATTCCACCACCACCACTTTGGAGCATCCTCTCGAGTTAGTACGGTACGGCACCCCGCAGATTTATTTAAAGTTCTATTTCTACTTTTCTTCTACGTATTCTGAAAGTTCTTGGACCTTCATACTATCCTCAAAATCCACAATCAATCTCTTGGAGAGTTCTCTGCGCTTTCTTCTCAAATCTGTTACACAACTTGAACATCTCGAATCGAAGCACACACTCTACAAGATGATTACCTTAAATGACTTAATATCCATTACAGCTCTAACTGTGAGTTCCTCCCTCCCTACCTATCCAGTTCGTTCCAATTTCTCATACCAACCATTCAGACCATCCTCTACTTCCTCACCACCCTAACATACCAATTCCTCCACGACCCACTACGAAACTTCAACGGACCTTGGTACACAAAATTCACAAGAATACCATGGACATACCACTCCTTGAAAGGTGATGTGCACGCATGGATTGGTCTCCTTCATGAGAAGTATGGGGAAATTGTTCGTGTGGCTCCTGATGAGTTGTCTTTTACTAGTGGTCAAGCTGTATGTTTCCCTTTCTCACTTTGAATGAGAGAAGTTGAGTTGGTTTGAGGGAATGTGTTACTAATATGCATTGTTGTGAAAAGTGGTTTGGTGAGTGAGATACTTCGGTTTTGATTTGGCTTGTGCGCGGAGCTTATGAAGTGCTAGATATTTATGGATTTCCGAATTCGTATGGGAGTGGGAATCTACCGAAGGATTTGAGGAAAAGACTTAAGGAGGTAAATGGTGTTGCTAATATGGTGGGTCTCCCTTCCTCATTATGATGATTGGAAGATTTTCATTTTCTAATGGGCGTTTTGGTATAGCTTATTGCAGAAGATTCAGTTCATCGTCGTGTGAGGAAGTTGATCTCTCCTGCTTTCTCGGATAAAGCTTTGACTGCTCAAGAACCCCTTTTGGTTTCTTATATTGATAAGTTGGTAGCGGTTTTGACGGAAAGGGTTGAGGAGAGTGAGACGGGGGTTGTTAATCTTGTTAATTGGTATAAGTAAGTTACTGAGAATGGTGCTATTGAGAGACACTGATTGATGGTGATGTAGTTATACTACGTTTGATATTCTTGGGGAACTTGCTTTGTAAGAGACAATTCTCTGGTTTCCCCGCTAAATTGACACTTCTATGAATCTGGGGATATTTCAACCCTCTAACCTACCTTTTACCTGACCAAGAAGAATTACTAACTGCTATAGCGGACAATCATTCGGTGGCCTAGAAACGAAAGGGGATGATAAAGATCTCCATGTAAGTTCTCCAACTCCAACCTCATGAGCTAAACTAACAAACCATCCAGCCATGGATTTCCTCCCTCTTCGGACTGCTTAAAAACTCACTCTACTTCCGGGTTGGAAATGAACACGCCTGGCCTTTAAGAACATTAATCCATAAAATGGCTCCCAAAAAGGGTTCCAAAGCTCGAGGCACACACTTCAATTACTCGGTCGAGGCAATTCAGAAGAGACTAGCACAGGGAAATACAGATCGAGTTGATTTCTTCAGTTACTTTTTGAAAACGGGGGATGGTAAAGAAGGGTGATTAAACCCTAGATAGAGATTTGAAAAGGAGATCTTCGCTAATAATATCGGTAGACTCACGACAGGTGAACTTGTAAGCAACGCAGGACTCTTCGTACTTGCAGGAAGTGAAACAAGTAATTCCAACTCCCCCCAATCTTCAAAAAAAGCATACCAACTAACACCCCCCAGCATCAACCTTCCTCTCAGGCACAACCCACCTCCTCCTCACCCATCCCCCTCACCTCAAAAACCTAACCTCCCTCCTCCGCACCACCTTCTCAGCCCCCTCAGAAATGAACATGCACAACCTCGCCCAAATCCCATATCTCACAGCCATCATCGAGGAGGGACTACGTGTTTACCCACCCTCACCAAATGGTTTCCCTCGTCTCACTACCGGGAATGGAAATACGATTTGTGGTCATTATGTACCGCCCAATATTGCGGTTGGTGTTACCCAGTGGGCGGCTTATACAAGTGAGAGGAATTTTAGGGATGCGAGATGTTTTAAGCCGGAGAGGTGGTTGGATGGGGATGGGGATGGGGAGGAATTCGGGGGGGATGATAGGAGGGCTTTTCAGCCTTTTAGTTTGGGGAGGAGGGGGTGTATTGGGCGGAGGTATGATATTTTCCGGGGTTTTATTCGTGGTTCTTGGGTTAAGGGGTAGTGGATGCTAATTTTTATGGGTACGGTAGTCTCGCATACGCAGAAATGCGTCTCATCCTCGCTCGTATCCTTTGGACTTTCGATTTGGAACTGCAACCTGAGAGTAAGGATTGGATGAATCAAACTGCTTTTGCGCTTTGGGATAAACATCCTTTGATGGTTAAAGTTATTCCTAGGGTGGTTTGAGGTTTCTTTATATGCTTACTGTTTTGAAGTCTTAGATAGAGATTAGAGTCTTAGACAGACCTTAGAGTCTTAGATGTGAGGGTGGCTTGAAGACATAGATTAGTTTTAGCTTTTATTTGCTGAATTCTAGAATGGGGTTATTATTTGAAGTGGGGGTACAGGTACATAAATCATGAAATTACGGTTCTAATTCAAATTACATATTGGAAGGTTCTGTAAGTGAGCATTTTGAAGTGAATAACGTTGTAAGAACTTCGAAGTAAAGTAGGTACTCTTATTTATGGCTGGTTGTATTTTTTATAAAAAAAAGAAGCTAAACTTGGAATTAGAGATAAACCAATATTAATCCGCTACAAAAAATTGTCTACTTAGAAATGTATTGCCCTAAAACATCAAGTACAAAGTGAAAGGTATAAGGAGTGATTCGCTTACGCACGTGGCTGCGGCGGCAATAGCTCTCAAACCTTAATCCTTGTTGGTTACAGGGGTGAGCGATAACCCATAACCCAGGAACTCAGTTTGCTGGTGCGTGACGTGACAACCAGGACAACAGCATTTGAACTTGCCCATCCTCTTCACCCACAGAAAAAAAAAGCTTGTGGAGAAGCTTCTTTGAGTCAGTCACTGAAGAGCTGTGACAGTGATATATTACTTGGTGATCTGAAAATATTCAGAGAGCCACCCTCTCATCTCCCACCTCAACTTTTCAACCCCTCCAACGTCCCCAGGTAACTCTTTCCAATTTATCGCTCAACAATAGAACAGCAGCGATACAGTCCAGACCAAGCAGCATCCAACACATCTAGGTAGAATTGGATCATGCCTCTTTGAGCCAACCACTATATTAGATATGGATATCACCATACAGCGTGCGTTGAATGACAAGCTCTACGACAAGAGAAAGGTTGGAGCACTTGAGTATGCGCCCTGCTTTCCCCGCTTCCCCACCAAGCTCCATCTAATGTGTTTGATAGACTCGAGCGAGTTATTCGGGATCTAGCTACCGCGAAAGAATATGATCGCATCAAAAAAGTCATTCAACAACTGTGCAACGATTTTGCGTATGCCGTCCATCAGCCTCATGCCAGGAATGGTGGGCTCATTGGCCTTGCAGCTGCAGCCATAGCCTTGGGTCCGGTATGTGACCATTCTCCGGATGACTATTGTGTGACCACCACTAATGGAAAAATAGGAATTAGCAAGATATCTGGATGAAATCGTGCCTCCTGTTCTTGCATGTTTCACCGATCAAGATGCCCGCGTGCGTTATTATGCGTGTGAGAGTATGTACAATATTGCCAAGGTAGCTAAGGGCGAGGTTCTACCCTACTTCAATGATATATTTGACGCACTATGTAAAGTGAGTCAACTTCTCCAGATGTATCCCTGATTCCTGCTGTTATATCTATTGACGCTTCATCCAGCTTGGTGCCGATTCAGAGCTCTCCGTAAAGAATGGAGCCGAACTTCTCGATCGTCTCATCAAAGATATAGTCTCTGAATCTGCAGCCACATATGTCTCCGTCCTTCAAACCTCCGAGGACTCAGCAATTGAGACCGATAAAGAATCCCGAGATGAATCTATCGACTTGCCAACGGCATTTTCTCTTGCCGACTTCATTCCTCTCTTGAAGGAGCGCATCTATGTGATCAACCCGTTTACTCGTACCTTTTTAGTCGGATGGATTAATCTTCTCGACTCAATTCCTGACCTGGAGCTTGTTTCTTACCTTCCGCAGTTTCTCGGAGGCATCTTCAAATTCTTGAGCGATCCAAATCGCGATGTTCATGTAGCAACCCAAGGTTGTTTGGAGAGATTCCTGAGTGAGATTAAACGAATTTCCCGTATCAAGAAGGGAATTGTGGAAAGCCGGAAGTCACGAAGTGAGGGCAAACGAAAGCGTTCTGGCTCTATGGACAGTGATCCTTCTGTCGCCCCAGATGCTGGAGCTGACGATGATTCTACTACTAATGATGATAAAGATATGAGCAGTGATGATGACTGGGTGCCAGGCCAAGACGTTAATGTTAACCACAAAGAAATACTCGAGATATTGACAGCGAACCTTGACTCTCCACTGGGTAAGTATCTTTTCTCATCCCGGATTGCCGTTCTAATGTAAAGTAGAAGAAGACAGCCTACAGGAATCGCTTCGGTGGATTGTAGAGTTTCTCGATATTTGTCCTGAGGAGGTGCTTCCATTTGCACCAAAAATACTCGCTCATCTGCTGCCAGCTATGGCAAGTGGTGTAGAGCCAATCAGACAAGCAGCAACTCGAGTGAACACTGCTCTCATGGACTATGTGGTATCTCTGTCAGGTGAAGGCGGCTCTTCAGAAACACCATCAGGTGGACCTACAAGGATGCTTTCTACAAAAGACAATGAGAGAAAAGAGTCTTCTACCAACCCTCGTAATTCAGCATCCACGACTAGAGATACTGACCGACGGGAGTCTGAAGTTCAAACGCCTCCTCCTCCTTACAACAAGACACCCACACCCACGCCTCCCCCGGATCGCCCACAGGTCGACCTTGATTATGCAGCGGCTGTCAATTCACTTACCTTACTATTCTTGAATGACCACGAAGCAACCAGAGTCGCGGCTCTTACCTGGTTGCTCATGCTTCATAAAAAAGCCCCTCGTAAGGTGTTGGCTATCAATGATGGCACATTTCCCGCCCTTTTAAAGACGTTGTCCGACCCAGCGGAAGCGGTTGTCACTAGAGACTTGCAACTTTTGTCGCAAATCTCTAGAAATAGTGGAGATGAGTACTTTACATCGTTCATGGAGAATCTCCTGCAGCTCTTTTCTACAGACAGAAAGTTGTTAGAGACCCGTGGAAATCTAATCGTTCGACAGCTATGTGTTAGCCTTAGCCCTGAACGAATTTACCGAACACTAGCAGATTGTATCGAAAAAGAAGAAGACGTGGAGTTTGCCAGTATTATGGTTCAGAATCTTAACAATAATCTAATTACAGCCCCTGAACTGGCGGATTTGCGCAAGAGACTTCGAAATCTGGAAACCAGGGTTTGTTCCCCGAAAAGGTTCCATCGACAAATCTGACCTTTTATAGGACGGTCAAACCTTCTTCGTAGCCCTTTTCAGATCATGGTGCTACAATGCTGTTGCTACATTTTCTCTTTGTTTACTTGCCCAGGCCTACGAGCAAGCATATAATCTTCTTCAGATCTTGTAAGTATGGTATCAATTAGTAGAGCTATGCTAACTTTTCGTAGTGCCGAGTTGGAGATGACTGTCAACATGCTCATTCAGATCGATAAACTTGTCCAGCTGCTTGAATCACCTGTCTTCACATGTATGAGGAGTTCCTTTGGTGTCTAGAATAAGCTAACGTAGATAGACCTTCGCCTCCAACTCCTTGAGCCGGAGAAATACCCCCAGCTTTACAAGTGCCTTTACGGCCTTTTGATGCTTCTTCCCCAATCTGCTGCTTTTGCGGCTCTGAAGAACAGACTTAACAGTGTGAGTGCGATAGGCTACCTCCACATCGCACCTCGAACGTACGTATCTTCATCTCGTAATAACAGTGTGGTGGAGGCACTCTCCTCTCTTCATCATACTCGTCAAAAGAGCACCGAAGCTCATACCTCATTTAGCGCACCGGCAAATGCTGGCCCATCAAATTTCGACAGATCTAGCAGGCTAAAAGGCCGAGACGAAGGAGGGATCAAGTGGAATGAACTCTTGGAAAAGTTCAAGAGTGTGCAGGAAAGATCAAGAAGATCCCACAGACCGGGAGGAGAGTTCGAGGAGAGTTTGGGCATGCTTGATGCACGAGCTGGGGAAGGACTGGATGGGAAAGCATTCAAAGAGTTGAGTCGTCTACATGGGCCTTCAGTCCCGGTCAAAGATACACCAGCCGTACCGAAGAAGCCACCGGCGGGCGGACTCGGCAAATTTGGTAGATTGGGAGGTGGAGGGCGACCCAAACGATAATAGGGGGCTGTCTATACATTAGTTGTGTTTTTTTTGAAGGTCATTCTAGTTGAAGGTCATTCTAGTCAAGCGTGGAGTTCTGGCTGAATTTAATGGCGTATTTCCATTTATCTGCCCTTCCTGGGTGTTTCCCTTTCTACAAGTCCCTCAAACATGCTATCACGTTCCCGCGTTAAGCTCCTCAACTCCACTCTAAGACTTTCAAGTTCGAGTCTTGCTAGATCTGTGTCTTGTGGTAAACCATGATAGCTCTTTACTTTTGTCTCAAGTTCCTTCACCGTTGTCATCAATGCCTTATATTTTACTTCCTCCGCTTGTACCTCTTCTATTGTGACAGGCGTCCCTGAAGCAGCGGCCAAGGAGGCAACCCGCTCTTTTAGCTCTGGTAACTTGGAGGTTAAGCCTTTAATCTTCCGCTGGTAATCCACAGTTTGCTTCATCAAGTCTGGAGGTGGCTGATACGCCTCCCCTTGGAGTTCTTCAACCAAATGATTTATTTTCTCCAGTTCGGCCTTCAAATATGTCTCGAGAATCGACACACGTTCCACCGTCTGATCCAAATCATTCGAGGTAACATGCAAATCTATGATCTTGCGTCCCATGGCCTCCATATCAGGTATCGGTTGATTGAGCGCGACACTCAGCGATGACAGCGCATCGAGACTGCTTTCCCCCTCCCGCGTTAAGGAGTCTTCAAGAGTGTGCAGAAGGTCGGTATTGGTATCCGCCTCCTCCTTTGCTTGAAAATCCCGCAGAGATTTGGCTTCTACTTTTGCTAGCAGGTCTCGTTCTTCATCGGCGCTCTCGTTGAGGGTTGCGAGGGCCAGGAGCACTTTTAGAGTGTCGTTGTTGCGCTCGAAGGCAGGTGGAGCTTTGCCGTTGAATTTTGTTGAGAGCCAGCTGTCGACGTAGTTCCAATCTTTTGCTGCGGCGGCATGTTGGCGGGCTACGGATGGTGAGAATATGGCTGCTGGGGAGAGGGAAAGGTGTGCCATTGTATGTGATGTGAGGATGTGTAGAAGTGATGCTAAATTTGGAAGTGTGTTGATTCGATAGGACTCGAGTACTCGAGTAAACACCGGAGATACTGCAACCTTGCCGAGCTTGCCTTGCCTTGCCTTCACCTTCCTTTAGCGAGCGTAGCCTTGGACTGGACCGGGTGCTTCCTTTCAACCCCACAAGTCTTGGCTATGCGAGGCTGAAATGAAATTACAGGGTGCTAAAAGAGGCCAGCTTGTACTATGCGATCCCGCGCCCGTCAGAAGACAACGACGATATTAAATACAACCTCACGCTCATTTCACTCTCTTTTTCCTTTCTCACTCCGACCACTGTAGTTTCACCCAAGAATTGAACCCTCGAGCGCGGTCACCGTCTCAACTCCGTGAATCATTGGCATTTCACTAGAATACCCCTCCAGCGCTGGGTGGTATCGCTTTATCGGTTTCATCTTGCCACTACTCGAGTAAACTCAACCGCCACGACCCCTCTGCGTACCCGCGATATTTTTGCATGATATCTTCACGATGATTGTCAATCTGTCGGTCCTGGCAGTCGCTGCCACACTGCTATCTTCCAACTCGTTGGTGTTAGCTGTGTCATCCTCGGACATCCCCTCTGACTTGCCGATTTCTGCGCTACTTTCGTCTGCCAATGCGCATTTGGCGAAAGGAGAGACCAACGATGCTCTCACTTATTACGATGTTGCTATTTCTCGAGATCCCCAGAACTACTTGACTTATTTCAAGCGGGGCGCAACATATTTATCACTTGGACGAACAGCACAAGCGACTAAAGACTTCGACAAAGTCTTGAGCATTAGACCGGGCTTCGAGGGGGCTCTGCTTCAGCGAGCGAGGATAAAGGCGAAGTTTGGAGATTGGGATGCGGCACAGAAGGATTTCCTGGCCCATGGCAATTCAGCAGATGACCTCGCTCAACTCGAGGAGGCCAAGGGCGCAACCGCTTTGGCTTTTGACGCTGAAAAGGCTGGAAACTGGGAAGAATGTATCACACAAGCAGGCGCTGGAATCATGACAGCAAGTAAGATGCTTTCGTTGCGAAAGACTCGATCGAACTGTCGATTCCAGCGTGGGGAGGTCCAGGAGGGTATGAGTGATTTGAAGCACGTTCTGCAAATGCAACCTGGTGATATCCAACCTCATTTGCAGATCGCTGCCATTACTTATTACGGATTGGCCGACCAGGAACACGGAAAGGATCAAATGAGACAATGTCTACATGGAGATCCAGATTCGAAGCCATGTAAGAAACTATATAGAAAGATGAAGAATATGGACAAGGCTTTGGAGAAAGTCAACAAGCATTTTGAAAGAAGCCAATACGCAAGCTCTCTAAAAGTTCTGCTACCTGTTGGCGAAGACGCTGGTTTGGTCCAGGATATCAAGGATGATGTCAAGGACTTCCGAGCGGACGGAACCATTCCAGAACATGCTCCAAATGCGCTGGTTGCTAAAGTTGTCGAAATGGTTTGCGAGGCATATCACGAGGTATGTATTTTCCCGTAAATTACGAGTTGAGTTTAGATATTGACGTGAATAGATGAAAAACTACAAGAAGGCACTTCCATGGTGTGATGAGTCTCTCACTTATGACGAGAACTCGCTGCATGGACTTATTTCCAAGGCGCAAAGACAGTTGGAGGCTGAGAACTTTGAAGCCGCTATACAGACTTTGAATACTGCAAAGGAGAATCATCCAGGTGCTCAAAAACTAAACCAGCTTCTACACAACGCTCAAATTGAACTCAAGAAGAGCAAGACCAAGGATTACTATAAGGTTTTGGGGCTACCACGAGATGCGGATCCTTTGCAAATCAAATCAGCCTACCGAAAGATGGTCAAGATTCATCATCCTGATAAGGCTCACATGCAGGGAATCTCTAAGGAGGACGCAGAAAAGAAAATGGCTTCAGTTAACGAAGCCTATGAAGTTCTGAGTGATCCTGAGCTGAAAGCAAGATTCGACCAAGGCGATGACCCCAACGATCATGAGCAGCAACGACACCACCCATTCCAAGGATCGCCGTTCGGAGGTGGTGGATCACCATTTGGACACAGTCACGGGGGCCAACAGTTTAACTTCAAGTTCGGTCAGGGTGGATTCCAGTTTGGATAAGAGGATTGGAGGGTTGTGTGATTTGATTTTATTGGAGTTAGTTAGTCTGGCGGCGTCCACACCATGTCGAAATGCACGAATTTACGTATTTGACGGTTTCGATATTGAGATCTTGTACTCGAGTATAATATATAATGACGCAGTGATGGGAGTACAGATGTAACAAAATACGTCAAAAAGTGATGACCCGAATGGTCGAATGGCTGAATGGATGGCTCGTTCCCTGGATTCCCACGTGCTACTCGTATCCGTTCCCAATCCCCCAATCCCCAATCGAGCCAATCTATTCTCAGCCTCGCGGGATCTGTGTGGCACACTGACACTGCACTGTGGCGTGAATAGGATAGATCAGTTCTTTGGGTTGATGTGCAGGGGTCTCCATGAACCCCTCTCGCGCTCCTCAAACACCTCCATACAATCACCTCCTCTCCCTATGCTCCACCCCACTCGCAGAAACGAAACGAGAAACGCTTGTTCAACAGTCTATAAATCCCCAAGGACGTCCTCGAACCTCGAACCCCCCAGAAACTCACCCCCGCATCGCCATACTGCTGTGAACCCTCGGAATGCTTTTGCGACAGCAGCAACGTGCTCCGAGAGTGGATTATCATGGATGAGTTTGAGTACACACTCGACAACGAACAGCAATTCTGGGACGGTGGGTTGTTCCCCTCTTTCCCTAGCCTAGCGTATTATCCATTAAATCTGCAGAGCGACTGTGGTTGCCCTGGAACATACCGAGCCCCAGCTAATCATTCCCCCGTGGTTCAGAGCTCGATGATATCGTCGTGAGGAAATGCTCGTCCCATGGACTGATCGATAACGCCTTGCGCTCCTATCTCTCCTTCGCTTCGAAATTTAAAGACGAATACCTACAATCCGACTATGACGTGGCGCGATGCATACAGAAGCTTCTGCGAAGTGAGATCTTCGAGTTGAACCAGGACTATGTTCGGATTCAACTTATCTATTGTTTTATGCAGGAGGAGGAACCTGCGACGCTGCACTTCCTGGCGGCCTTCCTGCTATTCGATGGAGGGCAGAATGAAGCCACGTTCGAGAAGATGGTCCAGGAAGGCTGCTTTCAACGGTTGATTGATTTGATCAGGAAGGGACGGACGGAGGATCCGCGATTACACCGTCTTCTGCTGGAGCTTCTATATGAATCGTCGCGCATGCAGCGGCTGGACGCTGAGAATTTGGAGCATGTGGATGATGAGTTTGTTACTTGTCTCTTTCAAATCATTGAAGAACTATCTGACGATGTCGATGATCCATATCATTATCCCGTCATCAGAGTTTTGGTTAGTGTTCTGCTGTTGCTGGAATATTCCGAAATCCTGACGTTGGTGTATAGCTGGTGCTTAACGAACAGTATATGGTCGCCGCAACCGCCTCTCCCACAGATGACCAGCTGCCACCCCCTCCTTTGACAAATCGAGTTATTAAGCTTCTGGGAATACACGGTCATTCTTATAAGACTTTTGGTGAAAACATAATCCTCCTATTGAATCGCGAAACGGAGACTTCCCTTCAACTTCTCATTCTAAAACTACTTTACTTGCTCTTCACCACACGCGCAACGCACGAATACTTTTATTACAACGACCTTCGAGTGCTTTTGGATGTAATAATAAGGAATCTTCTAGATCTTCCCGACGAGCTTATCGCACTCCGACACACCTACCTCCGAGTTCTATACCCTCTTCTGGCCCATTCTCAACTCAACGAAGAACCTTACTACAAACGCGACGAAATAAAAAAAGTCCTTCACAGTCTCCGAAAATCAGGAAGCGCCCACTGGGAACCCGCCGACGAAACCACAATCCGTCTAGTAGATCGCGTCGCCAAAGTGCCCTGGATCCGCGACGACGACATACAAGAAGGCGAGGTAGCCCGAAAACTCCTCGGAATGTCCCTCTCCCCTTCCCAAACCGGAAGTTCCATCAGCGTGGTCGACATAGCCGCCGTCTCAGAGAAACCCGGTGTCCAAACCCCGAGTCGAAACAACGAAACGGCGCATGACACAAATACCAACACCAACACCAACACCAACGGCCACCACAAGGAAGCACCACCACCACCACCTGCACACCACTCCCCAGAAACGGGGAAGTCCGAGGCGTCTCCCAAAACGGAAAACTCAACCTCCAATCCCACGAGGAGGGGAAAACGTTACCCACCCCCTCCTATCCCCGTGGCACGGTTAGATAAAGGGAAGAAACTCCCGCCGAAAACTCCCCCGAGGCGACGAACGAAGTTGAAGACCGTCTCCGCGTCGGAACTTCCTGCGGCGGAATCGCAGGTCCCCGTCGTGAATGTGATGACGGAGGAATGATAGGCTAGGCCTTATGGAAAAGGGTTCTTTCTTGCTTATTTACTTTCTTATTATATACGTCTTTTTTATATTTCACTCTTACTCTTACTCTTTCCTGCTCTTACTTTTAGTCTTACTCGGTATCACCATAGTTTTATAGCGTTGGCGTTTGCTCTTTGCTCGTTGTTCTTCTGTTCTCTTCTCTTCTCTTCTTTCAAACTTTTTTCGAGGAATCTTGGTTCGGTGGTTGATTGGTTGCTGGGGGTTGGTACCATACACAATCTTTCCATACATCACCACCATACATCTTGGTGATAGATGGATGGGGCTGTAGGCCGTGGGTCGTGGGCCGGGGTGCGGGGGCCGGGGGTGGATAGATGGATAGATGGATAGATGGATAAATGGATAGGGGGGCGTAGTAGGCTAGAAGAAAATACATGGGCGTGCGTGCGGCGTGGTATTCTATGTAGTTAGTTATTGGTTTGGTGATTGGCGAGGGACAGACCCGTCGAGGCCCGGGGGGGAGGGGGGAAAGGTTCAGCGAAAAAACGTGACATATGGGTTGCTGGATGCTGGATGCTGGCTGGCTTATTTTTTGGAATTTGGTTGGTTTCGCGCGCGCGCGTGTGTGTTTATAATCTTAATGGCTTCGGTTTGGGTTCAGTTAAGTTCGGTTTTGTGGAAAGAGAGAGAGAGAGAGAGAGAGAGAGAAGAGAGATAGAAATAGAGAAAATTTTCCCAATTAGGAAATTTGTTTTGTTCTGCTTTCGGATGGGCGAAGCGATTGTTTAAAATGTTGTTTTCCCAGATATACTTACTCGAGTCCTGTACTACAATTCAACTTGCAAGCGAGTGAGTCACATTAAAAGAAATTTAAAAAACTGGTATCATTTGACTAAGAGAAAACGATTCCTGCCTTCCAAAAAAAAAAAAGAGCAACGAGAAAAGCGCAAGAGGAAAGCGCAAGAGGAAATAGACACGCCCTCCAATCCACGGCCTCCAAATCCAGGTCCAGGTCTGATTCTGACCCTGATGATATCAGTTATCCCCCAATCCCGTCCTGTCCTGCCCAGTCCCGTCCCATCCAGTTGCCACGCCCTTTCTTTCCCTTTTTAGACCATTAGACCACACACACACCAAAGAAAAAAAACCGCTCCGAACCACAAATAAATATCCCTGAAACGTCCAAACAAAAAAGCACAGTAATCCACCCTATAACTCCTTCTGGACAGGCAAATGGGGAGTAATCGGACTAGTAGGACTCTTCAGCTCCGTAGTACTCCTCGGATATTCGCCGGGAACATGAAGTTGACTGATACTGTTCACACTTTGGTGTCTCGGTGCATCGGCAAATGGAGGTCGGGGTTCGACAAGCGGTGTTGGTGTCTCGGCTGGAGTATCTTGCAATTGGGAAATTTCAGAAATGTTGCCTGTGGGAACGGGCATCGGGACGGAGGAGACTGGAAGGTTAGTTTCCTGGGAGACCTGGGGGACCGGGTTAGAACTTTGGATATCGGTGTCCGGAGCGGCTATCATGGTAGCTTCTCTTGCGGCCTGAACAGCGAGTTGTTGCTGTTGGAAGTAGTCGTATTGGGCGGCTTCCTTTTCGAATGAGGCGTTGTTGTTGTATGCTTCGGCGCCAGCAGCTCCTATTGCGACTCCACCAAGTCCTGCTGTTGGAGCGGTTTGCTGCTCGCGTTGAGCGATTGTCTCTTGGATGGGTTCGTAGGTGTAAGGATTGACACCGTCCTTCATGACCCGCTTGTCGACCTCCTGACCATGAGACTGGAAGTCCTCTCCTCCATACTGGTCTGCACTGACGGGGAGCGCGCTAGTTGTGGCGACCATGACCGAGTCTTTGGCATCTCCTACATTCGAACTTCCACTAGATGGCGAGAGAGGAGCTTGTAAGCCACGTTGTGTGTTGACTTGAAGGTCCGAGGGGAATCGCCCACCTGCTTGGGGACGCCTAGACCCGTCGTGCGTTGGTGTCGCTGCGACAACAGCTGAAGCGTTCGCTGAAAATGGCTCCTCGTCCTCCTCATCCATCGCACCATCGCTACTTATCGATCCCGCTTTCTGTGATGCATTACTGAGAGTACGAGCGTGTTGGCGGACAAAGGCGTTTCGTTCCTGGGGCGACTTTTCCGTCAAAGTTCGAACGTCTTCAACCCAGCTGATCATCGTATCATAAGACTCCGCTCTAAATACCCAAGAATGACCACGATGCATTGAACCCGTTTGACGGCCCTTGAGCATAAATTTGTTCGACGATGCGCCTCGAGTGGAATTGGATCCAAGTTTCTGTTCGGGTAGGTAGAGAGACATGATAGGGGCTTGATTTTTGTCCGCGGACTTGAACTCATGAAGATGCGTAGGAGAAAGAACATACCTCGAACCTAGTTAGTATGTCTGGTTTATTTCATGAAGAATATTGATGACTTACCATCCAGGTGTATAACTGTGCTCATATTAGCAATATACCAAGTGCGTTCAACGGAACAACTTACCTTTTGAGATACTTGCTTTTGCGCTCTAATAGACCTTCGCGAATTGCTTGGGCCAGATAGTTGTCTCTGCCTGGATAATGGATATTTTGAGCTTCTCGAACGGGTATTTTGGGATCTACGAAGTGCTCATCGGCTTCGACAAATTCCTGCCTAAATGTTGAAAACCCAGTTAGTCGTCGTGAACATTAGATGGCCCACATTTGCCGAGTAGCATTCAGGGGTATGAAGCATACCATTCGTGGTCCTTTGGCATTGAAATCGGTCCTGTTCGAAGTTCCTCTATCGCATCATATGCACTATCCGCCTCCCGCTTGAGTATACCAGCATACGCATTGTATGACTTTTGGATTTCTCCTACCACAATAGATTCCAATTCTCGACCCGAAGCCTCGAGGTTCAAATAAGCTTGGTGGAGATAGTTTTCCTCGTCAATCTGCTTCTCAATCTGGCGATCGACAGCAAGTTTGAGTAGATAGGGATCTTGTTTGCCTGTCATTTGCGATGGATCGATATCAGCCTGTCCAAGACCTTCTTGCAGGCTGGTCACTGATCTTCGGGTATTCTCCATTTCCTTATCGACAGAGTTTTTGAAATCTCCAGAAAGACTTTTGATCTCCTTGATTTTTTGATTCAGATCATTCCGGAGGCCAACGAGAGACAATATAACATCGTTTTCGATGTCTTTAGACTTGTTAGACTCAGCAATGGCATTTTTGTGGTAGCCGCGTAGGATTTGCAGAGCATCGTCAATTCCACCAGATTGGAGAAACATGGGAGGCGTAGATACGTTGTTGATGACATTGATAATCCTGAGGAGAGTTTTGGATTTGTTATCGTATGAGGCCTGGATTTCTCGGAAATACGCAATTAAGTCTTTCAAGACTTTCCGCCATGCTATGTGTTCATGTATTAGCATATTTCATAAAGGATCGCCAATTATCGCAAGTAAAACCAATGCGCTAACATACATTGAAATCGGCTTGCGAGAATCTCCGTTGGATTTCCACTTGTTGGAACTGGTGAGAAGAAAGCACTATGCACTTCATCGCCATCCCCTCCAGTCTGGAGAGCCAAGCTACGCACGCTGCCCGCCCTCGAGCTTCTGCGGCTTCCAGAACGTCGCATAGATGCGGTCCTCTTAACAGAACCCTTCTTCTTCAAAGTTCCCCCGCGCGAAGGGACCAATGTTGATGTCGCCCCATGGGATGACATGGCTGAATTGGAGCGCTGAATCTGGCCGCCTACGAGAGAGCTGCCTCGCTGGCTGGCGTCCCACTCTTCGTTGAATCGTCCGCGGTTCTGCGGTGGTTGTGCTGCGGCTGTGGATTGCGCCAAGGGGGATAAGTATGCTGATTTGCCTGGGGGCGCACTGCCAAAGTCGTTGGCTGATATATTGTTGATAGAAGATTGAGGGAGACTGTTGGTACCGTAGCCCCGATCGGTGTATCCCTGAGAAGGAGTTGGTATTGTTGACATCTAGAGAAGAGATCCGAGTCAGCTATAGCCTCTATTTCACACCCGTTACAAGGCCGAGGCCCGTAGGAACGGCCCAAACCTATTGCTGGTAACTAACTTTCGCGGTATTTCCAGGGATGTTCCTAAGGTTTCTGGTGTTTGAATGTTTGTTCTTAATATCACCGCAGAAGATTAGGTCTGGGTTGTACCGTGCTGAGCTGTGCTGTGCAAATGTGCTGAGGGTCTTGAGGGGGTACTCGGTACTCTAGTATGCACAGGCGGGGGAGAACCTGGAAGGACTCTGTGCGACCGATGTCAACAAGGAGCTGAGAACAAAGCTCCAGACATGAACATATGAGGTTGTTGATGTGTATAATTTGGGTCAGGTTGAGAGACAGTTCAGGATGAGTTATGGCAAAGTAGTTTTGGGACAGTATTCTGGTGGTGAATGGGGAATGGGAATTAGGAACATGGGATGATCGTCTTGTGGTGAAATTGCCTCTTACCATTCATATGAGCTTGTGCAGCTGCCCAAATAGTGATAATCTTGATGACGTAGACAGTGGGGCTCAGCTGCTTTTGTCTACCCGTAGAGCAGATGCAGAACACAGAACACGTGAAAACCACCTAATGATACCCTACCTAGTTATCAAGTTTACTAGAATACCAGCAATAGTTTTAGAATAATTTCTCGTATTTTATTAATATATATATGATGATCGAGTCAAATATCTACAAATTAGCAGATGATGGGTTGCCTGCGAAATCAATACTACCTATTACTGTCTCAAGTTAGCTCCCCTCTCCTCTCTAAGCGAAGGTACTTTAAGATTCACAGCGTATGCTTTCACAGCGATTAATTTCCTCCGCAATAAAGTTAATTCAAAGATTGACAATTGTCCAGCAATAACTATGGTATTCCTTGGAAGGATTTTACGGAAGCCCTCGATATGAAGCCACACTTCAATACTAGAAATTGGGAGGAGGCAAGGGCCATGTCATCTCATTTACAAGCAACCTACGAAGTACAGCTCATCAAAGTAAAGCAAATGTTACCAATACTCGTTCCCTAACCAGGATTTTGGAGAAAGCTTGTTCAGCTGGAAATACGTTTTGACGTAGGTCTTAGATATTCTTGTAAGCCAAGGCTTGTCCCTATTGGGACTTGGACATGCAATTCGGGCTGACCACCAACACATTTTCGATAAGGAAATCCTGTTTTGAGAATATGGATATATTGTATTACCAACTATCACATGCGCCAATTCAGATAGAAGTGGCGCAGTCAATCAGCCTCGCTGGTGCGTTACTCGTATGTTAAATGTAACATTTCCAGTGCGACTCCTCGCAGTAAGAGGTATATCAAGTATTCGAAGTAATTGCAGATCAAGTCTTAAAGCATCTTCCAACGCAATTCGATTGAGGGAAAACGAGAAGAACAATTGAGATCAGGTTCAAAGACCAAATCAAGCGAAAAGAAAGAAATATAAGGAACACCCACCGGAAAAGACTACAACCATGAAGTTCTCCTATACCTCAATGCTCAACAACTACTGCGGAAGTGAAAGCCCCAACATACAGTCCAGAAGAGTATGGCAACGTCGTCGCTCCGTCAAAGTATTTACTTCGACACAACACCACCAGGATACTTTCCGATATTATGAATCGATGCTCCGAGGAATGTACTCATTCAACGAGAAAGTAGCAGATACGGAATTATTTCCACCGCTTCCTGATCCTCTTGTTCCATATTGGTATGTTTGTGCCCCAAGACGCGATTGATGCCTTACTGAACCAATTGCAGTGAAAATCCCACCAAACATATCTCAAATAAACAACCGAGGGGAGCGCAAGCGGTTCGCAGGAAAAGGACGTTGGTTTCGCGTTCGT
Source organism: Hymenoscyphus linearis (assembly GCA_900536425.1). NCBI lineage: Eukaryota > Fungi > Ascomycota > Leotiomycetes > Helotiales > Helotiaceae > Hymenoscyphus > Hymenoscyphus linearis. The sequence goes on along the minus strand of UNPR01000093.1, from coordinate 66,274 downwards.
TCAAAATAGGCAGCGAAGCAATTCAGCAAATCGATTCGAGTCGTTCATTTGAATTCGGTGCTGTTCGAGCGCAAGAGTTTCATCGAGAACCAGGTAATTCGCAATTGAGATCAGATAATGCTATACAGATGAGCTCTATACCTTGTCAGCGGGAAGAGAAAGGACGGGATAAAGACTGCTTCGAGGAGTCGGACTGGGTTGACATTGAGGACGAAGATTTAGTTGAATCCCTGACAGCGGAGGCGGAAACAGATGAGGAATATGTTTGGTTGTAGATATTCAATCGACTATATGAGATTATGGTTGTGAGATGCACTGAAAGTCGGGTTTGTTTTTCGCGCAGCAACCCCCGCGATTCATTTTTGATGGGGAAAAACCCCACGCATGTGAGCTGGCGAAGGGGGGAGGGGTCCACGGTAGGTATATACTCCCAAGGAGGGCAGAGTCACGCCTTCTCCTTTCTTCTTCTCACCGTTCTGTCCCAAGGTTTGTAATTGTGGTTGAAGCCAGAGGGAAGTTACGGCGAGTCGGCGAGGAGGATGAGTTGAGGGAACTCAGGGAAGCAATTCGTCCCCCATGCTCAAGGGTCGCTTCCCCGGCGCTTCTAATTCAGGAACAGGTCGATCATCACTGCCAGATCATCTCGGCAGAAGAAACCCCATTTCCATTTTGTCCCTCTAGGCTCTATCTTGGTCTAGACCCCTTAATTACCTGGAGCCCCTACTGAAGCCCCTACTGAACAAAATTTGCCGTCGATGTTCTGTTACTCAGCCCTGAATGGACAACAGACAACAAAAATCCCCACGATATTCTGGGGCACACGCCCGTTCGTTGCTTGCTCCCTTCCACCTTCCAGGCTTCCCTTAAATCTGGGGAACATGATCAGGATCAGTACCTACGATTGGGTCGAGGTGGGCACTCTGTAGGCAGTGCAGGCAGTGCAGTCACTGCAGTGATGTGTTGCACAGTGCACTGTTGGCGTTGGCGTTGGAGCTTTTCTATTCTAGAACTCCTAAAACCCCCCCTTTTAATCTTTTATGCACTCGCCTGCCCATGCGCAGCTGGTTGTTCTTCGGGAAGACGCCCACACCGAACATGAACAAGCTTTTCATGTCAATTTAAGCTCCGTAGAAGGATTGAGTGGAGTTGTATCAGTGGTTGGGTGGAAAGATGCAAACGCAACGGTGTTAGCTGAGTCGCTGGCGTTGGTGGGAATATCTTCACGGCTGTCCATTGGCTTCAGATCCAGAAAACCCAGAATCACGCCCTATTCGGCTAAGCCACACCAACTTCACTGTATATTTTCCAACATTTGCCTTAATCTACTTATTTTATAGGCCCACGGCTCCAGTCCCTTATCCCTTATCGCCGGGATCGTTTGGCTCTCTTTGGCCAGCTTAAGGTTCTTTTACGAAGTAATTCACCGAGGGCTGCATGTAAAGTAGTCGTTGATCGTACTACATCATCCGCCCACGATCACAGAGCAACTCTGCTCCCAAGTCTCGTTGCGAATGAGCTCGTCCAACACAGTGCCGCTCGCCGCTCGCTAACTGAATTATCAAAAAATGGCCCGCCTTCATGAAGGAGCCGCCGATTCTTACCCCATGGAAGCAGTGCAAATACAGCCAATACTGCCAGTCGCTTCCCCACATAAACGCAAAGCGAGCTCAATAAAGGATTCAATAAAGGATTCAGCGAGCCTATTTACTACTCCAGATCCACACGAATACGATCCTGTCTCACCATTATTCAACCATGAGAATCCTCCTCAAGGCCGCTCAGGAAAGGGTTCGCTAGTCTCTGTTGAGACGAAATACAAACCCGTCAGCTATGGCTTCTGGGGACCTCGACCTCTGTCACCGCCGCCGCTTTTTCCTAATCCAAATAAAACCCCAGATACTGGCGGTGTCTTCAAAAGTTGGTGGGGTTGGTGGCATCCCATGTTTCTCATGTATGCCTTTTTCGCCCTTGGGGTTGTGGCAGCCTCCGGACATCACGTATTTTTTGCTTCACTGCATGGCACAGAGGCCGTAGATCAATTTAAACAATCTCGCTATGGTAAGCAACTTCAACACCTCTTCTCATCTTGAACTGCCCAGAATTGGTGGTCGAGTATTTCGTTTCACTCTTGACAGCTCCGCTGGCTCAATTGCCAATATGGAAACATCCGCTAATGACTTGCAGGTGCCGCTCTGAGCTTTGTGGCTAAAGCCTCCCTTATGGCTAGTGTGATATTGGCTTTTCGTCAACAAATGTGGGCTACCTTTCGCAGGAATTCACTTTCTATTGACGAAATTGATTCCATCTTTGCAATCATAGAGGATCTTACGGTGATAAGCTGGGAGAGTATTAAAAATGCTAAAGTCGCCATGTTTTTAGCCTTGATAGTTTGGTGAGTTGAAAGCTTTGATTCATTTACTTGCTTCGTTCTTCTACTCCACAATAACGAATGACCCTCAGCCAGAAGATGAAGCCCAGGAGATCATTTTGAATTTTTACTTGTTAAAGTTCGGCCATAAAGAGGGTTACTAATGATCTATCTAGGGTCTCCCCACTTGTCGTAATCCTTACGCCAGGAACTCTTACAGTTGTCCCTTCCGTGATTACGAATAGTACAGAATGTGCCAATGTCCGGACTCTGAACTTTGCGCCAGAAGGGACATATGATTGGCGATTTCCGGAGCAGATTGGTGGTTTAATCGAACGATCTCTTTCGTTGTTCAACACAACAAGTCGTGATGCTAATGACCCCAATCTCTTTGATTATTACACGGGAGCCGCTTCTCCCTTGAATCTGGCAGCAACTCTAACTGCGTACACGCAAGCCCCAATAGCAAAGAAAGATGTCGCTATTGAAATTTGCGGTGCTGGTTGGAACTGTAGCTACGAAATATCGTTTGTAGGACCAGGTTACAAGTGCTTTGAGTACCTAGGTAAAGGAGGAGATGGTTGTAAGTTATGGAATCATTGATATGATATTCCTCATTCTTTGGCTGTATTTTCGAGAGCAGATTCTAACTAACTAGCTCCAGATGCACCCTTTTCAAAGCAGGATATAATTCCACAGGGAACCTTTGGCTACCTGGCAAATGCCGGGCAAGGCGAATATTCTCCAATACAGATTGACGCCGATATAGGTGGGATCCCCAAGTCGCCTGCCCCATGGTCTCCATATCTTGGAGCGTTTCGCACTGAACCGATCATTTGGATCGGTTACGCCACCCTCAAAGATCAGAATTCTCCTTTTCCTTCCAACTCTTCGGATCCTCGTTGGGCTACAGCCTTCGAGTCGAGCATGTTCTCTTGTATCCATCACACAACCGAGTATACGGTTAATTTCAACTATTCTTCTGGATTGCAAAAAGCAACCGTCACGAACCGGAAGTTCTTGGCACCGATCATGAATACGACGTATTTGCCAGGTGTCGATGCTAACGATGGCACGAGAGATAATGTTTCTGCTTTACCAGTCGATGGTTATCTATTTCCGCAGAATACGAATCAATATCGACTTACGGCTGCGTACCACTCTTTGGGACTTCAGTTGCGGAATCATCTCAATGGGACTGTCAATTTTACGGCTTCGGGAATTCCGATTTCGAATACACAGGCTACGGAAACGAAGCTTATTAATCCCGTTGGATATCTTCCGTAAGTTTAAACTCTCTCTTTACTTCTTCTCTTGTTTTATTTCTCGTTTGACGTCACCTCATTCATGGAAATACTCTTTCGGAGTTCATCTTCCTAGTCACATAACTAACACCCCCCAGAATTCCCAACCTAATGACAGGCATCCAATCCCTCTACGAAGACATGATCCTCTCCCTCCTCTCCAACCCCCAACTTCTCGTCGTAGCCTGGGCCGCCAAACCCACCAACAAATCAGGAACCTTCGCCGACGGGCCCTCCTGGCCCTGTCAAAAGTCTCGCAATCTGAATATCTTCCACTACCAAGTCGTCGATCTCTGGCTTGTCTACGGCGTCTTCATCCTCCTTTCTCTCATCTCTGTACTCTTTGGTTTGAAGGCGGTACAGGTTAACCAGGGACATTTCAAAAAGAATCGGTTTTCGGCGATTGTGGCGGCTACTAGGGGACCGGATTTGGATGAGGTTGATTGGAGGGCGGATAGTCATGGACGCCTGGGAAGGGGCGTTGGGAGGACGAAATTGGGGTATGGTGTTAAGAGACGGGGGCTGGGGGGTGGTGGGGAGGGGGAGGGAGAGATGTTTTTTAGGTGTGATGTTGATTGATTGATTGATTGACAATTTGGAAGAGGGGAGGGGGGGCAAGTTAATGAGATTATGATGCTATGACATTTATGGTTTGGTTAGATAAAATTTAATGTATATCTTGGAGGTGTGCGTGGGAGTTTTGATGTAGGAGAGAGAGAGTTTGATGTAACTTGCGGGTTCTGGGGTTTGCTGAAAAAGGGTGAGTTTTTACGGGATTGGGGAAATTTGGATTCTTAGGTTCTCCTTTTTGAGGTGTTTGTATAGTACTTTTGGCTAGATTGTCTTCTGAGAGATCTTGTACTTGCTCTGTAATCTTATACATAAACTAAAATAGCTCTATATTAGATGTACTCGAATCATACTCGGGATTATATTTTGTCTCCTCCCAGTTTCTCCTCTTTATTGACACAATCATCTGGAATAGCGATTATCAGAATCTTAGGGTTCTAGCACAATATCTCCTGGTATTCTATAAATTAGAAACCAACTCCGCATCTAGATTCGTTTTTCCCTTTGATAATCACTTCCCGTGACATGTAAGAAACGTGGGAATGGAATTGTCTATCTATCCCCTATCCTTATTCTATCTATCTTCCCAGCAAAATCAGATTCACTGTTTTGGGACATGGATGTCGAGTATATAAAGTTGGAGATAAAGTTGCGAACGAAAATAAGCTTGTAGTATGGTTGTGTGTCATGAGCACTCGCTTGTAAATTCTCCTCCATGCCCCCCGAAATGATCGCAAAGTCGTTCATTGGAGTATCCAGAGCACACCGCTTGTAAAATATTCCCTATGACCTCCCCGAAGTAATGTCCACCAGTTCTACAGGTCCGTCAGAATTTAACAGTAGCAACTGCGGTCATCACCCTTCTTCACTCCGCTCAAATTCGATCTATAATTTTCCCTCTGCGTATACACACGCATATGTCCCCTATCGAGAGCAAGTTCTAAAGCGAAAAGTAGGTACTACTAACTTGAAAATCCAAACATACTGTACATAGAGGTAGCACTGAGGAGATATAATAACAAACAAGACGTTTCCTGCCAGCAATCAGATCAGTAAACCAACGTCCAAGTGGCTCAGTTGGGACATATTACGAAATCTGGTAATGCGAGATAAACCAACTTCCGGAGCTGAAAAGCACGGTAGTGAGTTCATCCGAGCATACTATAAGCTGTGCTTGTTTTTTTGCATTTTTGAGTTTCTGATAATTATTTTTTCGTGTTATTTTGTAGTATAGGCGATAAGATTCAATGTTTAGAGTTGAGGTTGACGTGTGCGAGGGTGAAGGTGAGTGAATAGAGGCTGTGGCTGGGATGCGACTTTGCTTCATTTCCCTGTATTTTTATCGCCTTCTTTTGTGAGATTTGGGATTGCAAAGCCTGCCAACGTCTCCAGCTTTCTTCCGCTAGATGATAGAATTGGGAGGTCTCCATTTGGATAAATGGATTCGTTTGAATTTCCACATATACACCCCTGAGATTGAATTCATTTCTGCAAAATAACGACCAAAACAGATAAAAGAGAAGGAGTTTGTCAAAAGAATGGTACTCTGATGTTTTGAAACTTCTTGAAATAAGAAATAGCGTGTCCGAACCAGCAGCGAAGATCTTCATCCCCCAGAAAACGCCATTAATCTTTCCACTGAACCCTCCCACTTCTAAACAAATTAACCATGCCAACAGGCAAAAGCCCAGAATCAACAATCTTCAAACTTCCAAACTTCTCAACAATCTCCGGACCATAAAGAGGCGCCACCCATCTCAAATACCCATCCCCAAACATATTCGACTCGCTTTTCAGCGCATTCAAAGCCAAAGTATCATCCAGACTGAGATCCAGATCCTCAGGCTGCGGTTGCTGAAGCAAATCTTCATAGATAAAAAGGAGATTCCCGTGCCATTGACAACCATATTCTTCGCAAATTCGGGAGAATTCTTCAAAGCTCATAAACTCCGGGTTCCTTTCGGATATAAATGTGGAATAAATGAATCCCCATTTGTGAAGCCGGCTGTCCCACACCCACACACCCGGCACAACATCGGCACCCAGCACGTGACCATCACCTCGCTACCTACTTATTCTTAAATAACACAAAACCCAGCAACTATTAGGAGGAGTGTAGGCGAGGCGACGGTGGCGCGATGGTAACATCAGTGACTAAGGAGCTTAGCATGAACCCTTAATAGCTATCCTCAGATTGCCCAACTATTCGAGCGTCGCTGGAATAGAAGGAGTCAAGTGGCCACGGGGGGGACAGTCGACCGAAGCGACGCATTGGCCTGTCCCGGCACAACAATTTTTTTTGTATTTTTTTTTGGACTTTAGAGTGTTAGAGGTAGCAGGTTGGAGTTGTAGGGAGAGGGATAGTGGTGGTGTTGTGGTAGTGGGAGATTAGGTGAGTTAGGTAGTGAATGAGTGAGGAGCGTAGGATGCTTTGGCACTTTTTCAGATGAGTTAGCGGTTTCTAAGATAAGGTACGAATGAGGAATGAGAATCTTACTTTGCGTATGCAGTTCGTTCATAGTAGAAGAAATCGTCCATTACGGTAGTTGGTTGCTCAAACACGGCATCTCGTACCTGAAGAACTCCTATGAATGGATTCTGGAGTTCTAATCCACCAAGACTCGTTGGAAGGTAAAAATATTCATGTGGGATTTCCTTGATCCCAAATCGTGCTTCAAGGGTCTTTTTGAGGAAATCTACGACGTTGCTGTCTGAGAAAATGAGTGTTTGAATGCGTTTCATTGTGGACAGAATCATATCCACATGCTCTCGTCCAAAACAATTCGCATGTTTTCCAAAGTTGGTCTGGAAAAAGGTACTAGCGTAGGTATTCTAAGCTTAGATCTAGGAGAAGATACTTCCTTTCTTTTGATCTAGTTGTGATCTCAGATCCTCGATATGTTTATCAACCATCTTCTGGTCAATCAAAAATCTACCAGATGTAGGGTCGAGTTTGAGAAACCCCCATCGTATTTCTCCAACAGGAAGAGACGGGTCAGATACTGGAGCTGTTGGGTGATATTCCCTAACCCGAACTGTATCGTTTTTGGCCGTGTTAAGGAAAAGACCGAAAATATCTCGGAATTCTAATATTGCTTGCCATGCCTTCACAACTGTCATATGTGACGAAGACCATACCCAAAAATCGTCATGCATCCTGTAAAGGTTTGTACCACCAGTTTGCCGAGTAGTCGAGACAGAACAAAATAGCCTCACCACAGACTAGTGACAGAGCATGAGCTCCTGGTACACCTCTCCTCTATGAACTCGAGCTTCTGCAGAAAACCCATCTTCAATTCAATAAATCCCCATAGCCAACCCCCAGGAAATCCGTTCCGTACGCCTGGTGCCGCCTACCCGCCCGTTATATACGTACAGGTTCTTTGTGGGGATTACAGTAGCATTCTCAGATCCCTCCTGTAGTTAGGTGAGACGGCATTTTGGATTTTCTTCACCATGCTCAGAATTCACCATAACTTTGTTACTGTGTAGAAATGCAGCTGAAATATTCATGCTACGGTAATCATATGAAGCGTCCAGAGATCACTCTTGCCGCCCTTTGAACAAATACCCTAAGCCACCAACGGACAGCTAAGCCTGAGAAGATCAGGTTCAAAAGCCGCCACCCAACTCAGCAGCAACACCTAAAGTAGCCCCAAAATGATCGATGTGTTCAAAGGACAAATAGCACTGGTATAGCACCTGGGGGCCAATCGTAACGCTATCTCATGAATTTCATCGCCTATTTTAGATGAAGATTCATATCAAGCAAGGGGTGATATCTATGAGGCCAACTGATGAGACAGCGGGAAGAAAATAACGATTGGAAGCTCTGTGCGTCTTACAGTAACAACAAATACCAAAGTCAACCATCAAACAATTTAACATATTAACCATATAATCATTAACGACACTACTCCATGTGTCCACCCAAAACCAGTTTCCCATAAAAAGACTCTCTTCTCCGAAGCTCTATCTCGGTTTCGGAATAAAACCGTAGGTAGTTATAGGATCTACCCCATATAAGCTGCGCTTCCATCTGGGTCACCAGCTAAAGCGGTAAGGTTTTTGTTCCCAGGTCTACAGAAGATCTTGCAGTCAGCGTTTCGTGTAATGAGAAAGGCTCTCCGGGCGAAAATTGACAGAAGGAGCATCATTTTCGGATGAAATGAAGCACCAATACTCTCTTCAAAGACTCGATAATAAGGTGGGGGGGACTTACTTGATGAATGTTTTCTTTTTGGGTAAATTGGCGAGTGTTGCATCAGGGAGGCCGAGCTTACAAAGATGTCAGCAACTTTCCATGGCGTGAAGGAGGAAAACATACCGTATCTTGGACAACCTGCTTAGGGGTCAATGCCAGCCATTGTGCAACACTAATATCCGTGAATTTCGCCTGCTTCAAAACTTCGAGGAAAATGACATCAGTGTCCCCTGTGTTCTCAATGTAATGAGAATTGGAAGCAGGTATGTATCCAACCTAGGCCCCACCCGTTAGTGCTTTCTTATTTTTTCCATAGGACTAAGAGTTCTTTTTCACTTACGTCACCTGCTGTGAAATCGAAAGTTCTCGAAGATTGTGGGGCATCGTAAACAGTGATTCGAGCGCTTCCTTGCAAGAAGTAGTTCCATTCAGCACTAGTCAGATGCCAGTGCAACTCTCTCATTGCACCAGGCTGAACAACTACAAGTGCCGCTGCTAAATCGGTTGCAATAGGAAAGGTAGTTGTATCTAAGATCTTGACGGAGCCTCCTGGAACAGTCAGAGGAACTTGTTGCGACCAATGATATGTGTAAGACTCGTTGACCGGCAATTCCCCGTAAGGAGAAGTAACATTTTGTTCGCTAAAGTTTGCCGGAGCAGGGGTTCCGGGAAAGATATAACGCTGATCGGTGGGAAGATTATCAAAGGCCGAAACTGGTGTCTGTAAGTTCTTGCTCAATACCTCCTTGGGATTTCTCAAGAACATTTCAGACACAAGGAATGTGCCATCCTCGGTAAAAGAACTGTGAATGGCAGTTAGAAACTTGTAAGTCTCCGAAAATTATGGAGTGGAGGAACTGACCCGTCATCGAAAACAATCAAGAATTCGCACCCTTGATCAAGAGCTTGAATGGAATGAGGAATACCGGCTGGGAAGAACCAAACATCCCCAGCACTGATATCATCATTGAAAGTTTCCCCATCCTCATTGACTGCACTGAGACGAACAGAACCCTTAAGCATCAGAGCCCATTCATTCGCTGTATGCCAGTGAAGTTCTCTATATGCATGAGGAGCCAGACGCATATCTACTCCGGCCATTTCTTTTGCTGCAGGGAGTTGATCGACATTTTGTTGACGGGCCCAACCAGATAGTTTTCCAGTTCCAAGGCGATTACTGCTGAGACCAAGAGGCCATTTTGCCTGAGGGACATCACCTTGATCTGTTCCCGGAGGAGCAAATGAATCTGGGTTTAGTCTGTCGTAGGCGAATGTTCCTAGAATATTGTGAGCTTTGAATAGACAATGATGGCAAGAAGACAACTTACTTGGACCAGGGTCTGTTTGGCCAAATGTGCCTCGAATCGGTTGGGGTTTCTCAATACTGTCAAAATTAAGATATAAACCGAGATCAGCATCTGCTTCTTGTCCATTGACAAGCTGGAAGTCTGGTACTATGGCCGAATCTCCACCGCTCACTGGCGAGGGTGTGGCAAGTTCTCCAAGTAAAGATGAAGGTCCATAGAGAGATCCCGATATTACTGTTACCGTTGGTGTAGGTGGGTCAATGCCGCCTACAGGTCCTGTGTTTTCTCCATAGTCACCCATTTGTGGTGCTGGCAAAGAGAGAACGACTCGTAAAAGACTGGCAAAAACGAATAGGTTGGTCATGATTGGGAGTTTCGTCATGGTGAAGTGTTCAAAGATATTTTGAAGCTTGAAGAACAGGATGAGATATGGTTCTGTTATTCTTAATTGAGGAGCCATGGACTATTTAATACTTTTCCAATCTCTAGAAGGGGTGCGCCACAAAACGCCCATACTAACCTTTTCACATATTACTGTCCCATCCCATTATCCCTCATAGACGGGACGGTATGACAGCGGCGAAATTGAATGTACAGACCCAATCAAAGGTCCATTCGATCTTGCTATGACGGGACCTGCTTTCAAGCACCACTGGTAACGCAAGTATGCATCCGAAGGACCCACATACATTGAAATGGCATGTAATGGGATCCATCCATGCTACTTTGTTGACTGTGTATTGATTATGGAGATAGGTGAAAGGGGGTGACGTGATCATTCAAGTGACGAATGTGGATGTGATATTGAACCACGCCGAGAACCAAGAAACAAGCTGCTGACATGCGTAAGATCTTGCAGCATTCTGTTTGAGGTATACATGTTGCAGAATGTCATGAATATATATGCAGCTCATGGGATAAACACTGCTTGTTGATCTTGAATCGTAGGAGATTGCTAGGAGGAGGTAGCAAAGAATCTGTTGTATTAACGAAGCTAGCCATACTGAATGATTATGATTTCCAAAAGCTTTCTGGCCTTGTTTCTGTGATTATGTGTGGTGTCAATAGGGTGTTGTTACAATAGGAGTTTCCTCTCGCCGAAGTAGCCGCTTAGGCGAAGAAGCGGAGTATTCCCAGAGAGGAGACACTAGTAGTACCTTACCTTACGCATGCAGAACGACCGAAAAAGCCCCCCTAATTCAAAGAGGTTGTGATTCCTCGGTTGGCTGCCTTTAGTCTGAGTAAGAAAAGCCTCCCCTATTCTATTGGATAGAAAAGCGGCAGTAAATCATCCTCTACTTTTTCTTCTTTTTGGGATAATTATGTCAGGAAAATAAACTGTTGAAGCAAAAGAAAACTCGTGAGAGTCTAGGTTGGTTGTTTCAATATCTGGTAATAATTGGAATTCTCGTACATTATCAAGAAAAGTTACGATCATGCATAAATCGGCAATCTTTGATTTCCATCAGGAGACACCCAGGAAGCTCAATTTGGTAGCCAAAGCTTGTTTTAATCTAAGCGAAATAACTTTAAGTATTAAACGGTTGCCGAGGTTTAAACCTAAGAAGGCATAAATTCTAGGAAGAACAGCGAATATCTTTTCTTCCCGTTTTCAGCGAAAATACAATATTGAAGTAAGCACGGCTGGAACTCAGACGTCGTAAGTGCTTTTTGGTTAGAGTGATTGAATTTTCCGAGAACTCATGACTGATATGTGTATATCTTCTGTGGTGATATCATGAGGTGGAAGTCTTAATATTGCCAAACGTAATCTGAGTGGGGGTTTTGTACAATTTTGTACAGTAAGCGTGTCTTACATTGACGACCCGCGTTGCACAAAGGCACATCACCTTAACCCAATCATGGGCACTAGTTGAATAGAATACTCTTGATAGCAATCACATTTATATTCGTCATATTGACTAGTCATGGAAATAGTTGAGAAAGTGATTTGTGTAATTGTTTTCCAGACTTTGCTATCTGGTATACCCCTCCCATTTTTCCATCAACCCTGCCTGCTGTCCTGTCCATTTTCTCTCTTCAACTTAGCCCCATTTTCCATTTTCCATTTTCCATTTACGGCAAACTAGTCATGGCCACGGGATCTCTGATTAGTGAATAACACTACATGGGAGACGTTTAATATTGTTATTAGTCTATCAATTTATAGGCTATTGTTAGCATAGAGATAATAAGTAGTCAAGGATTCAAGATAGCAGAAGACTTACAATACATTTTGGCATTCAAGTGTCTAAAGGAGTGTGGGAACCTCGGTACTTAAAGTACTCAGGTTGGGTGGGGCCATGCCTCACGTGATCCACCTCGATACTGTAAGCGAGAGGGGCATATCTCACAACAGTAACTTGATTTATTTGAGCAGCTCTTTGTTTGAATCTTTCTTCTTCTCATAATATAAAAGAATGAAGTTACAAGACATAAATTTAAAAATTATAATGTTTTGATGTTGTACTAATGAAGAAATTATCAAAAGATTCTATACAGTAATTAGTGAATGAAATATACCATATCTACACTCAATTTTACTCACAGATATCTCATGTTTAATAGCAGAAAGATTCCTTAAATTTCTGAGCACGTCCTGGAACATCTTTCTCACGGTCACACCTTGTGTGCAACCAGAGCCTGTAATGGCTATCGTGGATGTAAGTCACGAGGATATGCTGAAGATTTGTTGACTGTTGGGATATATGGATTCCATGGTGTTTACATAGTCATGTGATATAGTCATGTGATACTGAGCTCGAGTACTTAACCACTCGAGCTCGCTCACCCTTAGTTAGCTCCTTAATCGATTATCATACTTTGCAATACGAATATTTGGTTCACCCTCTTTTACACCAACATTGACCACATCATATAGAGGAGTTTATGGGGGTCTGGGGGGGGGGGGGGGGAATACTCTTGGGTTTACAGGAAAATCAAGAAGAGCGCAAATCACACAAAATTGTTACTGGTAGGGTGGATTGCTAACGGGTTTGCACTGAACCCCCAGTCATATGTCAAATGGAATCATGCTATCATGTGCTACTTGTCCCACCTGATTGCCGTTTTGTATTGACGTTTTTCATCTCAAAACTCTTCCTTTTAAGTGTGCTTCAATTACAGCTGACATGCTTGGTAGTTGTTTGTCAATCAAGAATCTGACTTTCTGCAGTGACTGAGAGACTTCTACAAGCATTACAGATATTGGCGAAACCCGCGGACATTGAGCCAGAATGTAATTTGAAGTTGCGACTGGAAAGATTAATTACATGGCACATCATAAATGTTGAGATGTCTTTTATGGTCTCCCCTTTTATGTACAACTGCTGCCTAGTATAGTTAGTAATAACTACCAATGACTAGCAAGTCTAATCATCCTACCCTCCTATCAAAATGAGATGTGTAAGTTTGCTGCATAATTTCTCATTATAAATACCTGGCCCCCGTCTCCAGCGTCTTCCAGTATGTCGTCTTTCTCACAGTCCAGACTCACTCTTCCGCAAACATACCTCAGCTCCAACAAAAACATCAACCAAGAACTTTCTCAGCATAAGAAAAGATGGCATTACAAGGGCATAGTCTCTTCACCTTCCAGGATATAGAGACCGGATTCGTCTTCCAAGCAACCCTCCGAATCCGCAGACCAAATGGAAGGGCTCTACCCCCAAAAGACATCCAAGCCGAAGCAAGCACAGTAATCCAAGCGAATCAAAACTTTCCTCCGCAAATCATCGATTGGACCTTTGTTGACGTCCCGAACCGACGAGTGGATTACCAAACACGTCGGGCCAATTTTGTGCCTATGTGGGGTCATGGTCCTTATGGCCCTTATGGAAATGGTCCTCCGTATCAAGGACAGTATCACCAAGGTTATAATCGATATCCTTATGCTCCGATCGCGGACAGGTACGGTTATTTGGTCCCTTACGGTGGTCCCTTACGTCGTGGTTGGTGAAATACGAATGCAGAGGGGCTTACAGCATCTGTGGTGAAGAGCTTCATTTGTAGGTTAGAAAGGTTACTCAATACTAGTGCGGGGAAACTATTGTGAGAGTGACTGGAGATAACTACGAAGAAATATCTGTTGAATTCTAAAGTTTCCCAGATGTTGTGTTAGTAAAACTTCAACAGGGAGAATTCTATATCACTATATATTCTACTGGCGTCGTAGTTTCCTACTAGGGAGTCCATTAATTCAACCTTCTGTTTGTAGAAAGTCAAAGAGTGCAATTATGTCCAATGGCAAGATGAAATCCTGGTGTGTTCCGGGATGAATACTTGTCACGTGATATTCAATATTATATGGGCTTCCCATGCACTATTGTCCAAACAATACCTCGAATATACTTTGGGGAGAGACTTGCTTGGTTTCTATTCTGCAATGAATGAAAGCATTTGGGAATCCGAATGATAATAATAACAGTACGTGCACGTGGTCGGTATCTTCTCGGCTACCCGTGGACAGCATATTCGATATCGGAGCGAACGTTTTTTGCCAGCATAACCCCTCCATGAATCGCGCACCATTGTTCAGGATTCCTTCTTTTGTAACTCCGACGACTGCAGGCTCCGTATCGAGTAGCAAGATAATGCTACGACTCCGTTGCAGGAGTCGAGAGATCTTGAAGATCGCTACTGGTGCGAAATAACGCACTAATTGAGCTGAAAGGTTGACGAATTTTCGATCTCAGTTCAATATCAACAGATTCGTCTCGGTACCTTTCCGAGTAGTTGTCTGTCAATTACGCATCTATATTGCTTCTGAAGTTTCTATTCCGAGCTACCAAAAACCAGCCGACGCATTCCTCTTAGACATTTCTGTTGATACTCGTCTTCTCCATCACTTTTATCACATCACAAATAGACGAACTTCATCCCACTTCCAAGTACATAGCCGAAGAAGTGGTATTAGCGTAGATCTTGACCAGGGATTCCCCAGAGTGTCATAATCACTGTTTGCGGGGTTGCTGCCTCTTTGTATACAGTAAACTCAACTGCAGTTCTCGGGATTATTCCGAATCGATAACTCAGAGCGATGGGGTATTCGCAGGAAACAGTAACTCTGTTACACTTACCATCGGTAAATGCGGATAAAAAGACGTTGTTATATCTCGGGTGCCTTGTTATAAACGAAGACCTAAATTTGTCTAGCGTATCCGAATGATTCGTATTCGACTTGAGAATTCAATTCGCATCGGTCTCTAGCTGCTTCAGCAAGATCTCCCCTGTAATGAAATTACTTTGTTTTACAAAATGTTCTGCCTGAAACTGCTAATCGATCAGGGACTACGCAAGTCTGCGTCACTGTCCGAATGAATTCCTTTACCGACGGGTTCAAATGCGATTCACTCCACGACCTGGATGAATCCATGTGGACACACCATGTGGCTGTACAAGTAGAGCCTGGCTTTTCATTTTATATCGCACCGCCCACAACCTGCGGCGCGTGGTCTTGTGTTATTAAATCAATCTCATTCCCGTGATTATATCCATTGCTTAACAACTCTTACTTTAATCCTCGTCAACGTTGAAATATTTATTGACAAAATATTTCTTGGAAGCTTTCGGGTCTCTCAAAATCATCGTCATGAAATCCTCTCCACTACTCCTCGTCGCCCTGGCTGGCTCTGTCATTGCTTCCGATCCTGCTGCTCCTGCAAATGTCCAACGAAATGCAGCGCCTGCAGTAACTCCCCCTCCACCAGTGAGACCGCGAGACCCGGCAAACTTGGGTGACATTTTTGGTGGTGCTTGGGAATCCCTAATGTCCCAAGCCTCCGACCTTCATACTTCAGTCTTTGGTCCGGTGCCAACACAAATCCCACCGCAATTTACTCAAATCCCACCTGAGTGGACTCAAATCCCACCTGAATGGACTCAAATCCCGCCTCAATTGACTCAAATCCCTCCCCTATTCTCTGAAGGGGCCTCTATCGCAAGTTCGCTTTTATCGGAAGCTTCAGCAATTGCTTCCAGTATTGAGTAAGAAATACCTATGAAAATTAAAGGATAGGAGTATAGATACTAACTTTGTTTAGGAATGTTGCAAGAACCCACAGTGGTCCCGTTATGTACACCGATCCTGCAGCAGCTACCAGAATCTCCAATATGAAGAGCGCCGCATCAGCAGCCGCCAATCCTACAAGAACTAGGGCACCAACTGTTCCTGATACTAGCGCTGCGGGAAGCGACTACACAGTCCCCATTATGGGTGTTGTGGCGGCTGCCTTCCTCGCCGCCGTTGGATTGTTGTAGATGGGCATATGTCATCAGTGGTAGACTAGACTACTGCTCAGTTGCATAACAATGGTTGACATTTTGATTTTTTGTCTTTAGCATGATAGCATGGCGTTTTCTAGGAGTTTTTACAATTTTGGGGATTTCTCTATTCACCAGTAGGACTTTTGATTGTGGAGTAATCGCTAAACTAAACTTGCGAAAGACCCGCATTATAAATCATTCCTCTACTGGCTTTTCGTCTTATTTTGATTTGCTTCCTTGGCTATGTGAGGTTTCCATTACAAATTTACAAAAGTCGTTGAGGAATTGAATGTGTATAAATGTAGACGGTGTTTGTCAATCAGTTTTCATTCCAATATCTATTGCGATGCCAATGGTTATTTTGTTCTACTCTTGTCTAGTGATCGTTTTAGGGGCTTGTCAAACAGCAAAATCTTCTGATACAAATTGAAAACATTTTTAAGCCCTAGAAACTTGTGTGAGATTCCCTTGGTGTTATCCAGCATACTTTCATCCTGTATAATCTGAGTTTCTTTCACGACCCTTTTTGAAGCTACTGAACCCAAATCTATCTTATAAGCTACATCACCATAAAAGAGGACTATGTCACAGGAGGTAGGGGCAGTAATGTTTGAGTTAGTTACTTGACCGTGCATTTCCCTACCTCCCAAGTAATCTGGACGTCAAAAGAACGATAGTTAACTATTCTACCCCCTAATTGATTGAAAAGACCTCAACCCTTGTGGAATTAAAGATTGACAGGACTGCCCTATAAATTATACCCCTTAAAAAGTACGTTAGTCCTGTTACTATTGCTTAAAATAAGGGTATTTTAGTCAGTAAAGTGAAGTTATAAGATTTTATTTCTACATGAGTATTTATAGTACAATACACCAGAATCCAATGAACAAAGTAAATCAATCTACTTCTATCACTTCGTAATCCACTTCTAGGAGATTTTGCTGGCGGTTGAGCCCAGTATTCCCTGCGCTTGCGCTTATTTCCTTGCTTGGTATCCTCAATGAGTCAATTCCTTGTTATTGTTTCCGCTATTATTCCTGAGCAATATTCTCGGTTCCTTGTTGTTGTTCTTACTTTTGTTCCAGTACAATACGTTATAGTATGCTCTAACCCTATCCACAGCCTCTACCCCTTGTACATGTACGCGTACAAGTAGTACGGCGCAAAACTCCTAGGAGAATAGAAACCTAGAGGTATTCACTAATACTCAGACTACATACAACACTGCTCTCGGACCCACTCAGTCACGCCCCCTTCCCACATGGAGTCATTTGATTCGTCGCACAATCCACCAAACCCGTAATTTAAGCGAAATCTCTATAGATATCTAAATACCACAATTCCTGTCACCAAAACTGGGATTAAACCTGTCCGCCTGGCCCAGTCAGTTAGTGTGTGATCACCCATAAGCGCCACACACACTAAGTGTTACGGGAAAACACGAGGGTAGGGGCCCAGCACTGGAGAAAAAAAATCAAAAACTCAGTTCGTCTGGTTTTGAACCTGGCTGGAGGTTTTTTTGCATTTTTTAGTTACTTTTTGCTATCTTTTTGACCATTTTTGAACTTCTGGGGGTAGGGTGGTTGGGGGAATGTGGTGGTGGTGGTGGTGGCTTCTCTTTTGCTTCCTTGTTTTGTGAATCAGTGAATATGAATAACGAGATCCCGGATCTCAAACGCGAACCCGTGGCGTCGTGCCTATGTTTAGATGAACCTCTCAGGACAACTCAAAGAATTGTGATGTACTCGAGCATCTATATCCGTGTTTGGATTTCTTGATCACCTCGGTTTGGGTGTTGTTTCTTGCTGATCGCTCGACGAGGTGTAGACATGCTTACTGTACCAGTACGAATGTTCGTATAGAGCCCAGTCACATCAAACTCACGTGATAATATGATGAGAATATACCCAAGGGACTGTGCCTCTAATTTTCTAGACTCATCCTCTGACTCCCGCTGTCTCTTTTTGTTTTTGTTGATGGCGGACAATACTCTGGTCCTCGCACCGGTACAGATTCCCACGACGGAGAATTCCACTCCTTACAAGTATAGCCCTCTTCAAGAGTTTGAAATACGAGTCTTGGATCTTCAAATTGCCCGTAGCGATGTGTCCAACAGCTCCACCGTCCCGCTCATCGGGCGACTTCGGGTGATTAATTTGAATGAAAACCCTGAATTTACGACGTTATCCTACGCTTGGGGTGAGGAACCATCCTATGAAAGCGTGTTTTGCGATGGTCATTCGATTGTGGTCACCAGAAACTGCTTCCTTGCGCTGCAGGACCTTCGTGGACAATTTGGAAGCATCACGATTTGGGTCGACTCGATCTGTATCAATCAAGATGACGAAAAAGAAAAGCTCGTACAGATACCTCTGAGTAGGTAATGGGGATACCATTCTTCCACTCCGCTATTCTCTTTTAAACCCGTTTCCTAAACATTCTCCTAAGTCGCTCCTAAACCTCAATATATACCCTTGCCGTTTCCCGAGACATAACTTTATAGGCAATACTAACTCCCGCCCTAAATAGTGGGGCAAATTTACTCTTGTGCGCATACTGGCTACATCTGGCTTGGGGAGGCCATGGATTCCCACATTCCTATAGCCAAGGAGTATATTGCGAAAGGGGGGCTGCCATTCTCTTTTCTGGTAGGTCACAATATCGATGGGATTCCTTCGGGGTACCGGATGGCCGTAAGACTTGCATTACATTTACATCGGGAAAACACTTCCATGAGTGACCAATACAGATATGTCAAATCACTTAAAGATATCCTGCAGAGCAAATGGATGTATGTTGCCTTTTCTATATCTAGAACAGTTGTTGGTGGGTTATATTCGACGCCCCGTTCTGCTCTTCATTCCCTCGAAGAAAAATGTATTTTCTACAAGTGGGATTACTATGAACTCTAACATATTATACAGTACGCGTATATGGACTTTTCAGGAAGCACTGCTTTCACGAAATACCGTCCTGGTCTGCGAAGACAATTCAATGTCATGGCTATCAATGGTCTATATGATAGAGTACATCAGTTTTCTCGATTCCAAAGGGCTTCTCGGAGAGCTCACATCTATGGAAGGCCTCTCCAACTGGACGAGACTTAAATGTTTGTGGCTACGACAAGGGCGAAATGTTTCAGACCATGGCATCCCTTCGCTGGAATCACGCCTGAAAATTCACAGAAAGTCCCTTGAAGTGGCCTGGATACTCTATTTGATTCTTTCCCCTCTTTTACTTTACAGCCTCTCGCCATGGGGACCCCTTACAGTACTGCAATATCTTTACCGTCCTACATGGTTCTTTATAGTGTTGCCGTTGTGGCTGCATGAAAACGTCTGGATCTATGTTCTGAGGATTTGGAGGCTCATGGCTTATAATCGAAAGTTAAAATTGTGTCTACCGCATCAAGAAAACGAGGCACTCATGATAGAAATACAAACACGAGAGTGCAAATTCCCCAAGGACAAGTACCGAGGTGTGCTTGGTGTAATTGGTGCACAATCATCTCCCACGATTGTGAACAATTCAGAGAGTCTGGGGAAAACTTATCAAAAGCTTTTTTGTGATGTTTTGAATTTTACAGACTCCTTAGAACTCCTTCTACTTTCCTCTGAGGCCCCATTCGACGATACTCCCTCGTGGGTTATTGATTGGAGATCTGCCTCCTCGAGTTGGATGCTTTCTCGGTATTGGGCCAAGTGTAAATGGTGGCTTGTCACCCCGGACTGGCCGCGAAGTAAACTCTATCAATACGCAGGTGCAACACTCGCATCTAAATCTTCATGGAGATTCGACATAGATGGGAACCTCGTCGTCTGCGGAGACCCTATTGCCACTTTGACCTGGTGCTCTCCGGAAATCGAAAAGATCGCAGATACTCTACCTTGGGGGGCGCAGCAAAATGTGCCAACTTTTGAGTTTGCATTCGCTGGCCTGGATTTCGAGTTACAGAGAGGGATAGCAAGGGACTTGTCGCGATTTGTTGAAGTCTTCTCCGACATCGTCGAGGGACCAGCTTGGAGTAGTTGGTGCAGTATCGTATGTGGGGCTAGGTATGCTCTTCACACCTCTCCCCTTCTGGATAACTCACCAGCCACATCACCGATGTCCCAAGAAACCCAGGCTGCTGAGATAGTGAACGAAGGCCTTTTGATGGCTTGGAAGCGGCAGGTCCAAAGCAACAAATATTTGTCTTGGATTGTCAAGGATAAAACCCCCCTTCTTCCGACCCATCAATTTGCGGCCATGGATAGAGCTCAATGGACCAACACTGTCATCGACAATTCCATCGAAGGAACGACCACAGCAGAGCCTGAAGTCAGTACCGAGCAACAGGCTCCAACTATGCAAAAGCCAATCGTTGAGGAAATACTCCTTGTGCCAAAGCCAATGGTTAAAAGCTCTGTCATCAGACGAAAGACGCGAAAGCCAATCATTGAAGGAATACACGTTGTTCCAAAGCCAATGGTCAAAAGCTCTGTCATCAGGTCAAAGACACCAATGCCAGAGGTTCAACCCAAGCCCATACATTTGCAGAAGCCAGTCATTGTTCATAAGCCAGCCAGCGCTCAAAGCCATAAGCCAGTCATCACTGCGAGTCCAATCATTCTTCATAAGCCAATCATTCTTCATAAGCCAGTCATCGTGCAAAAGCCCCCCATCGCTCATAAGCCAGTCATCGCTAGTAAGAAACCCATTGCCAAAAGGCATAAGCCAGCTCTTGCTCAAAAGCCAGTCATCGCCGAAAGTCACAAGCCAGCCATCCCCCAAAAGCCATCCATTCCTCAAACTCCTTCCCCAGACCACCCTCAAATCCCACCCCTCACTAAAACCCCAATCCAAAGTTTCAGTTCCCTCGCCAAACTGCGATCCCATCGCAAACAATGGCCACCCTTTTTCCAAGCCTCCAAATTCCACTCAAGACTCTGCAACATCCTAGCAAAAGAAGAAATAATACTAGCTCGCAGTGACGGGGGTTCATTCCCCCTTGGTCTTGCTCCAAAGAATGCTAAGGAAGGGGATTTGATCACACTTATAGCTGGTGTTTCGATGCCTGTGCTTTTGAGACGGTGTCAGGGTGGGTATAGATTTGTAGGACCTATGTTTGTAACTGGATTGATGGATGGTGAGAGGTGGGATGATGTTTCTGGGGATGGGTTGGAGGAGTTGGTTTTAGTGTAGTGTTTTGGTTTTTTTGAGATGGTTGGGTTTAGGGAGGTTGGTTTTTTTGGGGTTGGGGGGATGGGGGATGGAGGTTGGTTTGGAGGGGAAGTAGAATTGGATACTTTGTATCTTTTTGCTTACCCTTCGCACGTCCCGTTTATCGGTTTGTTGTTCAATGGCCCTCTTTTGCTATCCCCATATGATCAGTTAATTACTTATAATACTCCTCGCCTTTTGCTCTAATACGTCATACTAAGTGAAAAGAACTGACCATCTTTTCCCCAGCAGTAAATCATGTCACTATAAAACATTAGCTATTAGAGATTGGTAAATGTAAAATGTACTCATGATACACACAGATCCAAGAAACGAGATATAAAAAGTATAAGAGAGGGACTTCTAGATCTAAAATCTAGGGTTCAAGAACCTCGGATTGGGATAAAAAGCGAAGCGAGATGTAAGACATGTGTCTCAGAAAAATATACAGTACATAGACAACGATATATTCGATCTCGCATCCAAGAACCGAGAATGGAGAATTCAGAAGAAGCGAGATGTAGATTCCGTGTCAAGAACCCCAGAAAAATCATACATTACTACAGTAACCAACTAACCCGAACAACCAACCAGCAAAAAAACTTCAAAAATGACTCAAACTACAGCAACAAACTTCCTAACAACATCTAAGTTCTCATATCTGAGAACTGAGAACCTAGATCTAAGAGAGATGAGACTCCGTTTCCTAACCTCTAAAGATATATCGTACTTACTAACTAATAAATTAATTAATAAACCTCCTAACGACATCTGAGAGCTAAGATCTAAGATCTTAGAAGTGAGAAACGAGAAGCGAGAATCCGTTTCCCAACAAACAACCAACATAAACGAAACAAACACAAGCAAACAACACAAGCAAACAATACAGCCCAAGTAGGACCCAAACAAAACATCTCATCTCCCTTCCAATTTTCCGAATACCACACAGCCTACTACCCCAACCTCTCTTTTCTAAATACTAATACTAATACTAATTCCCGTCTCATTCTATTCTAAGAATGCACTATCTAAGCAACCAACTCCAACACCTTAGAGGGTTCAGGAGATTCGGAGGGTAACATATATGGTAGTACAGCAATCCGTGATCCGTGATCCGTGATCTGGGTCAACCTTTACATAAGATAAACATCAAAGTCTCACAAGATCAAGGAGTCACATACATACATACACAAGAAAACCCAGAAATCAAAACACAATAAACCCCTAACACTGAGTGAGGACGGCGGCAGAATGGCGTATGGAAGGAAGGAAGTCTTTGATAAAAGTAATCGTTGTGACATTATGATATTACATTGTATTGTCCTAAAAGTGTTAATGTTGGTGTTGGATGAAACAAACACCAAGCTAACAAATAAGCAAACAAACAAAGTTTGCGGCACGTACGGTAAAAGAAGGTAATAAAAGGACCCTGGCCTGAAACACAAACACGTTACAAACACATTGCATTCCGTTGCATTCCATTCCATTCCATGCAAATCAAGGCAAATCAAGGCAATACAAGCCAAGTACTGAATCCTTCCAAAATAGCTATAACCAACATGATATATTCACCAGACTAACTAAACCTTTATCATCAAAAAAAAACATTACTGCAAGAGTCAAAATATCAAAAGACGAGATAAATAAATTTCTTGTAGGATGGTGATTTCATGTTTTTCTCATTCTCTCATTCTCTCTCTCTGACATTTTCATACATAAAGTATCATATCATATCATATCCTATTAACAAAAAAAACAAAAAAACAACTTCTGCATAGTTACTACTGCTGTGTGCACAAATCCATCCTTTCTCCAGCGAGTGACGTGACAGAATGGTTGGTTGGTATATAAATAACAAAGGAAAAAAACAGAGATAGACGACTCATATCAAACCAACCCCCCAACTCCCCCAAAAAAAATCTGCAATTCGCAATCTGAATATGCATCCCATCCCCAAAAATCCAAGTCAAGTCCACAAAAAAAAAAATAAACAAAGAAAAAAACGGTGCTCAAAAAAAGGGTGTTTAATCAAGACACAAGAGTCAAGAAGAAACTAAGACCTCCTTTCCCACCCCCTAGGACTACTAGGCGGACTCTCAACGCGAACATCAGACGTAACCGCCATTCCGGGCTGGTGTCCCTGTCCCTGTGTCTGTGTTTGTGGTTGCAGAGGAATAGCATTTAAATCCCCAAAAGTCGTCTTCGTAGGCGCAGGACTCTTGTATGCGCTGGGAATGGGAACACTTTCATAAGTCTGTTCACCGGGCGCAGCATCAACATGTTGTCGAACGGGTAAATCACTGCCTCCAAACGCATTCGCACTTGCACCCCCATTTGGAGAGCCAAAAGCCGCAAAACCACCCTGAGGCGTCTTCGGCGTCGCAGCATGAACCCTAATAGGCGGCGCCTGTAACGTAAATTTCTTCTCTTCCCTAACCCCCTGCGGATTCGCCTCGACGAATCTCGCACCCGCGAAGCCTTCTTCGGCATCAGAGGAAGATTGGTAAGTTGCAGTTTGGTAGGTATGTGCATTTGGTGGGAAACGAGGAGATTTCATATGGGATGAGTAAGAAGGGGACATAGGACCGAAACCCGGCGTGTTGGGCGCGGATTGAGAACGTAGTTGGGCGAGGTAGAGATCGGAACGGGCGCGGTCTCGAACGTCCATGGATTTGCGGAGTCGTTGTTTGGAGTAGTATCTGTAGAATACTACGGTGTAGAGAATTATGGAGATTAGTTCGAGGACGATTTCAATTACGCAGCAGACTAGGGACCAGGACTGTGGTTGTTAGTTTTTGGTTTTTTTGATTTTGGGGATGATGGGATGGGGAGAGAGAGAGAGAGAGGAAGAGAGGAACATACCTGCATTCTGCAAACCAAGCCATAATCAATCTTCTCCTCGAACAATTCCCGTCGTTTATTATCAACACATGACCAACCCCAAATATCCTTATTGTTACTATTATTCTTCGAACCCTGAAGGATACCAGCTGCCAAACCCCACATAACGACACTGAAGATGAAGAAAGCGACAGCGAATAAGGTGTAGTAAACGGCAACTTTCTCGGCTCGCTTATGGCCACCCCTCCAGTAATTCCAGAATACGACTAAACATAAGGCTAATGAGACGCAAGCAACAGTGAGGACGAGAATCTGAGGCCAGGTCTTGGTTCCTACGGCCCAGGGTGGAAGGTTGTTTCGTGGTGGTAAGTTTCGGGTGGCTCGGAAGATGGAAAAAGTCATCGAGACCATGGCGAGGACGATCAGACTACAGCTGAAGCTGACACCTCGGAGAAGAAACTTTGCCATTCTTACTCTTGTTTTAATTTTCTGAGAACTCGTTAGTATGTTTGGCCATCATCTTGTTGATGTTAAAGCATACCAAGTCCTTTGCTTGCTCCTTATCCGTCATCTCCTCATGCTTCTCCAAAATCTGCTCTTCCCGGAACGTTGGACTCAGAGGGTTATCAATCTTTCGTGCCGGTGTTCCCGGTATCCTCATCGCGCTCTTTAGTGGTGAACCCGGCGTCTGTGGAATATCGAGCGGTACACCTTGATCATGTCTCGAAGGATCATTCTGTGATATATAGCCGAAGCCAATATCCGAAGGCTTTGATTGAGCCATATGGGATTGCGATCTAGTTCCAGGAGGATCGGCAAAAGGTGATTGATTACTATCCGGTGGGTCTATTGGGGAGTATACAGTCGTAGCTTCAGCAAACCGTGGTGTCCTTGGAACCTTGAGTGATTCTAAGGAAGAGTCGGATGATAAGCTCGTCGAAGTTCGGGTGCGAACCAACGGCGGTGGCCGTCTCTTTTCTGTGATAGCTGAACTTGTCAGCTTCCTGTTCTTCCGGGTTAGATGACTAAACTCACTCGACATGATGATGATGATGATGATGAGGAAAGAAAAAGGAAAGTAAACTCTATCAATGTAGTCGAGGAAGAAGATGCAAATGCGTACAAGGACACAATTAATAGCAATCAACCAGTATACAGTGACGGAGAACAGCTACGAAAGCCAAGGGTGGAAACTTTTTGACAGATAAAGAATTACAGATACTCGTAGAGCCCAGCTACCAGAAAAGAAAAAAAAAGAGGAGTGATGTATGAGCGGGGGGAGGACAGGTTTTGTGCCGACGGACGCGCGCGCTCCAAGAGTGTGATGGTCTAATTTGGTATTGAGGCAACTTCCAGAAGTGAAAGTGTGAAAGAGGCTCGGGAGATCAACGTAATTGAAAGACGTGGGTACTAACCAGGGAAGGAATAAATGTTGCGTGGTGGTGACACCAGTCAGAAGGCGTTTTTTGTTCTGACGGACCAATGAAGGATGAAAGCTCTGAAAGCTCGGGTCGAAAATAGACGCCTTCGACCTCGACCTGCAGATACTGCAGATAGGTGGGTGAGAAGCAGTGTTCTTGTGGTTCAATAGGTTAACTAGTACAGGCACAATTTGGTGCTATGTACAGGAGGAGATGCGAGTAGTGCCGGGTGTTGTGCTTGCTAAGAAGGAGAAAAGAGGGGAGTGGTGGAGGAGTGGTGGAGGAGTTCTAGAGTTGGAGAGTATGTATGGTAGGTAGGTGGTGGGTGATGCCAACGAGGCGGAGTAGGTTGCAAGAAGCGAGTACCGTAGCGAAGATTGAGGGGGAGGAGGATTGCAGTCGGTTATTCACAACAACGCAGCCACTCTGTTAGATGAAGTAATTTCAACGACGATTTCTCCTTTCACGACACAAGAACTAGAAACAGTTGAGGCTCATCAAACAATACTGAATACGCAAGACTCAAGAGTTGAAAAAAAAGGATTGGAAAGAAAACTGGAATTGTCTACCCCGGGCTGCCAACCACAACCTGCTCACCTTCTTCACCACCTCGAGAAGGTGAGATGCAGCAGGCATTGAGGGTATCAAGCGGGGTGAGGGTTGGGGTGTTGTGGGTGTAGGAGCGTGTGATTCGCCCTGCCACAGTGTACAGCACTTCCGTCAGCGCTTGCGTGCCGCAGCCATGCAGTGACCACGGAAAATAGGCACCTGATTGGGCTACTCATCGAGGCGCCAGATATATTTAGCAGGGTCTTTGTGCCAAAGGAGGGGGACAAATGGTGGTGGTTGGCTCAGCACGCAGCGAACAATCACAACCCTGAAATCGGAGGCCTCCAGCCTTTCTTGACTCTGAAAGCGGCACCACCAGTCACGATCCGGTAGTGGAGGATTTGGTGGAAACCCGTTTTGACAACCTTAAAAGCACGGTTCGGGGGACGTTCTTGGGGCACGCTGCCTCAACGTTGTTTCTTCTTACCCCTGGTAGGACCGAGGCTCACAAAGGAAACTTTTCGGTTGATTGGGTGAGTGGATTAATGGTCTGGCGAATGATGTGCATCGTCGATCCGCTGGTGTTCTGATTTTCCCCATCACTGCGGTTAAGGTGTTGGTGGTGTGGTGTCTCTCACCCCAAGAAATCACGAAATGACAGCGGTAAGAAAAACAGGCGATGCCGAGAAGGGTCAAGAGCACGGGTTCTACAGTAGGGTTCTAGGGTTCTAGGGTTCTAGGGTTCATCCCGCTGCCACCGCCGGCGCGAAACGAAACTCTCTCTTCACAACACCAACAACAACTTCCATATAGGTATCCCCCCATCACCCACCCCCCAAGCAATGCTAGCAATCAAACAAACAACTACTACCGCCCGGCTTCCAACTCCGTCCCAAGTTTGATTATCCGATCTCACAAAACATGACATTATTGCCAAACTGCAAGATCATCACCTCGTCTCGCGCCCGCCCATGACATTTCCATTTCCAGTTCGCGTACTACTACTCTACTATCCACGGCTATCTTTCCTCGGACTTGCTCTACCATTTTCCCCGTAAATAGATGGAATAGATTGAATATTACCACCCACCCACCCACTTCACACCCCACCCCGCGCAACCCAAGCTTTTACTCTTTTTTTGTACGGAGGACTGGGAGATTATACTGTCCTCGGACCTCGAGTATATAAAAAGATTGAAAAGCATGATGACTGCAGTAGTTCCCTCTCTTCCCTACCATACCTACCATACTCGAGTACTCTGATGATGATGATGGCAAAAAATTACTTAAAAACTTGCCTCCCCTCCGCTCCGGGCATTATACTAGTGCTGATTTGCCTTCCCCCCCTCCCCTCCCCACCGAAGATTTCCATTCTTACGACGGGACGGTTATCCTAGCCGGGGAAGCGAGTGAGTGAGTAGTGGGGTGGTGACTGGGCTATTTAAAGAAGTGATGATGGAGAAACGAAGTCCGTCTACGAGTACAGTAGTCACGTACCGGCAATTTTATCACGGTGAAAATTCCTCTTTTGGATTTGGGGGCTGGATATGATATCTCAAATAGGTTGGAGACTCGGAGGGGTTGATTATCGCTGATAAGATTCAAGGAAGTATGAGTGAGGGGCTGGACTTTCAACGGTGGAGAATACTCGTACCGGTATGATAATTAAGACCTGAAATAATCCCCGCTGTGAGGATACTCGAGTACTCGTACAAAGGACTGTACGAGTATACCTATCCCCAACCTAACCTACCCGAGTAACCTAGGTACCTTCATGCTGTGTTTGTGTTCAAACCACGTCTCCGACATTCCGTGATCCGATTCCAACCACCTACGCACCCACCAATACCTCAACTCAAAATTAAAACCGAACCGAACCGAACCAGTTAATTATTATACTGGACTGGCAGTCTGGCAACCGTAGGTCCGTGGTCTTGGGTCACTTTAACTCACCTTAACTCCAACTCACCTCTAAAGACTGTATCTTAGGTGGATCCCATCAAATGGATCCCATCAAACAAGAACAAATGTACGGAGTACTCGCCGCCCACTCGTTGAATTTACCCATGGTGGATGGGCGGACGAGTGGATTTTAACCCGCTTGCAGCCCGCACTTAACGTGTGCATGGAAGTGTATGCAAGTCATCTGCAGCTTGGATCACGAATCACATCACAATCTGCATTTTTGGAGGGGATTTTTGGAGGGTGTGCGGAGGGTGTGCGGAGGACCCTAAATAGTAAGGTGTGGTGAGGTGAGGTGGGTGAGAGGTGGGTGAGGTGAGGTGTGGTGAGGGCTTAGAATAGGTTGGGTGGGTTGGGTTGGGTTGGGTTGGGTTGGGTCCCACTTGTGAAGATTGGGGAGTGAGGATTGGGAATGGGAATTGAGAATTGGATCTGAGAAGCGGGATCTGAGAATTGAGAAATGAGAATTGGGAACTGGGATGGGATGAGATGGGATGGGATGTAGAATGAAAAATCATCACGCCAAACTAGGTCCCTAGAATATAGGTTTTGGTTTTGATTTCTTGATTTCTTGATTCTGGGATCTGGGAGCCTGGGAATTGGTACACTGACTACATTAGAGAAATGAGAAAATACTTATTTATTCTTAAAGCGACTATCGTCAAATTGGGCATTTGGGTTAGAACTTTGTGGGTTTCGGTTCCGGTTTCTTAGTTCTGAGTTCTTAGTTCTGAGAAGTAGGAAACGAGAAATTTTATCTAGGAAATATCTGGACTCTCTTGAGAAAAAAATGGTTTCCAAGATCTGGGAAGTAAGAAATGGGAATGAAAACGATAACTTCTTGTTTTTCACTAATTACCGAGTAAAGTTAGATCACTATATCTTGCTTCTTAGTTCTTGAAGGACCGAGAACTGAGAACTTGAAAACTGTTTACTTGCTTGTTTGTCGGATCTTTTCTCCGGAAAACGAGAAATCGTAGTAGACCTTTCCGCGGCCTTTACCTCCTTAGAATTCGGTAGTAGTAGAGGGTTGTTTAGGAGACGAGAAATGGGATCTAGGAAATCAGACGCTGTATTCTTAGATCTTGGATCTTGACTTTGGGATTTAGGAACTAGGATCTATAGGTTGAGAACTGGGAACTCAGAATTAAGAATTAAGAAATTGGAGCTGGGAAACGCGAAATGCGAAATGAGAATTGAGCAGTAGTAACAAGAAACGAGAACCAACAACCACCAACCACCAATTCTCTTCATCAACAGTCAAGCAACACCAAATGACTACATCCATCTCGCTTCCTCATACCCAAGATTCAAGAAACGGGAAATAGCCTAGGAAACAGAAACCTAAGAACTATCTCTCCCCTCTAGAGTGATAAATTCTTATACTGACTACTCTTGGGATCCCGAACTTACGAAACGAAAACTGAGCACCGAAAACCAAGAAATAGGAAGTAGCAACTAGGAAATAATAAACAAGAACTAATGATCCTCTTTGCAAACTATTAACGAAACGATTCACTGTTCACACTTGGGATTTATGAGATCTAGAAATCAAGAAATGATAACTAAGATCCAAGATCCAAGATCGAACAACCGCGAAACAAGAACCCATCAATTCACCTTATCAAGCAAGTCTTCTATTTCTCCATTAGTTATCCACTTGCACCTACTTCCTTACTTCACAGATTTGACCAAAAATAAGATAAAATCTCAATGTGGCAAAAGAAAGCTGCAAAACAATAGAAAAAAAAAATGGCAAAAGATCTCGCTCCCAAACCTGTACTATAAGGTAAGGGGCGCCAGTCAAACCAGGCGAACTGATTTTCTTTGAGCTAGAACATTGTGTTTTACCACTCGACCACCTGTACTATAAGGATAATCATGTTCGTGAAAGGTGGGCGTTTATTTGATCTCTTAACTCGATGGAAGTGAATTTTATATACCTAACGCAGTCAAAAACCAGAACTTATCAGGACACAAGAAAAGACTTAATACACAAAAACTTCCACCTCCACCTCCACCTCCTATCCACAACCAACACCCAAATCCCAAATCCAATTTCCATATCACAACTCTTAGCTCTTACCTCTCAACTTTAACAACCGAGAAACAGAAAATAAGGATCTACATTCCCAGAACCAGAACCCAGAAAGGTACTGTACAGTAAAACCCACTTCATTTATATTTCTATTTATATTTCTATTTCTATTCCTCAAACCCGAGAACTAAGAACTTGGAACTGAGAAAGAAGAACGATGTAGATCCAAGATACTAGACCTAAGTAACGGAAAATGGGAAATGAATAAACAGGATCGAAGAAACCATGAATGAGAGAATACAAAACGGAAACCTGGGCTGGGAGTCCAGAAACGAGGGATTAGGAAACTAGGAACCTGGACATAAGAATCCGAAACCTAGAACTAGAAACCCAGAACCAGGAAACGGGAGCTGGGTGGGTTGAGAGCCCAGAATCGAGAAATCAGCAACCAAGAAACTCGGAAACTAACTAGTGCTTCAGACGAGGAATCAGAAAACAAGAACCGAGAACCGAGAAACAAGAGACTCGGAACCCAGAACTAGAAAGCAAGAACCAAGAAGCAGGAAGCAGGAAACTAGTTACTGTGCCCACCACCAACACGTAGTAAATCAAAGATCCCCATCTCCCAATCCCACAAGTCACACATCAACACAATAAATCGCCATAAACAATGATAAGTGACTTTTTTTTTTGATTGTTCCTCGAGTATGTTAAAAAATTCTTCAAAAGATTTCTTTCTTTTCTCAACATACCATATCTCAAGCTCAAAACGGGGTTATGATTCCCTCCCGAGCACTTCCCACAGAAGGAACATTTCTAATAAAATCGGGGGTATCCATTTACAAGAATTGAAAGGAGGGGGCAAGCAAACAGACATCTAGTGATGGAAGAGACGAATGCTCTGCTCCACAAAGGTGATGCCCAGTTTCTCCGCCGTCTCAAAAACAAGCGAGTCGTTTTGACTGCCAGTTGGTGCTGCAATGTACTTAACTCCTGATCGACTAGCGCGGTATACGTTATCAGTGAAGGGGAACTGGAATAGTGTTAGCACAATCATAAACTTTTGGATGGGGAAACGTACAAATGCATCACTTGAGACAACAACGTTCGTGAGCTTTGAGAGCCACTCCTTTCGCTCTTCTTTGGTGAATGCCTCTGGAACTTCGTCGAAAAAGTTCTCAAAACCAGCTCTCTCAGGTCCCTCCTCTGGAAGTTCGCCGCTGACCAAGAGATCGATTGCGTTGCTCTTGTCAGGTCGCTTGGTACCCTTCTTCCACTATAGTACACATTTATCGTTAATAAAGTATTCGGCTAACTCTGTGATTAAAAATAGATAGCTCGTCATTCTAGATGTAGATATGCGCAGCACATTCTTTTGACCAGCGAATGAAGTTTCAAACCACTATAAAGACAACCAAGACAACAAAATATTGCTAGTCCAAGCGCGGCCATAAAATAGAAAGAAAACATAAAAAGTATATGATAAACGAACCT
Source organism: Hymenoscyphus linearis (assembly GCA_900536425.1). Classification (NCBI taxonomy): domain Eukaryota; kingdom Fungi; phylum Ascomycota; class Leotiomycetes; order Helotiales; family Helotiaceae; genus Hymenoscyphus; species Hymenoscyphus linearis. The sequence continues at coordinate 34,750 of UNPR01000093.1, read as the reverse complement.
TGATGCCCAATACACGGGGGTTGAATCTCAACCACCAGTTGTCTGCCTTGTCACCGGCAAGACGAGTACAGTGGATGCGCGATTGTTGACCAGCTCCTAATCCAACGATTTGACCGTTGTAAGCGTAGCAGACTGAGTTGCTTTGAGTGTATTTGACAACGATAGTAGCAATAGTCAAGTCCCGAATAGCAGCCTCAGAGAGTGGGGCAGAGTTCTTTGGTGTAATGACGGAAGAAAACGATTTGGCACCAATCTTAACATCGTTTCGGTGTTGGGTCAAGGTGACACCGTACAGTGTTCTCAACTCTGTTGAAGATGGCTCAAAATCAGGGTCCATTTGCAGGACGAGATATTTGCCACCCTTCTTCTTCTTCAGAATCTCGAGAGCTGCATCCTCATAACCAGGAGCAATGACACCATCAGAGACTTCCTTGGAAATGATCTTGGCAGTTGGCACATCGACAATTTCACTCAAAGCGATCATGTCACCAAAACTGCTCATACGATCGGCACCTCTTGCACGAGCATAAGCACAGGCCAGTGGTGAGTTCTCTAGACCTTCGATATCATCCACCATGTAGACCTTGCGCTCGTCTGCGCTTAGAGGAAGACCAATGGCAGCACCGGCAGGGGAAACATGCTTGAAGCTTGCAGCTGCAGGGAGATAGAGAGCAGCCTTCAATTCCTTGACCAAGGGCCAAGCATTCAAGGCATCCATCAAGTTGATATATCCAGGAGCTCCGCAAAGGACCTTGAATGGCAGTGGTGCTAATTTGTTGTAGGCAGCAGCAGGCTTCTGGTGAGGGTTTGCACCATATCTGAGAGCCATTTGTTGAGTTCCTTCACCTGCATACTGCTTGCGGAAGAAGTCCGAAATGGATGCATCATAATCGGCAGTGTGCTCAAAAGCTTTCAAGGCGTATAGGTTTCTGCTGCGCTCGCTGACCTCTCCCTTCTCCAACTCCTGCAAGAATTCTGGGTAATCTGCAGGGTCGCTCAAGATTGTGACACGGCCATGGTTCTTTGCAGCAGCACGAATCAAAGTGACTCCTCCGACATCAATCTCCTCAACGGCCTCAGGAATAGTAACGTTGATCTTGGCAATTGTGTCCTTGAAAGGGTATAAGTTGCAGATAACGTAGTCGACCTTGTTGATGTTTTGCTCGGCAAGGTCCTTCTCATCGGAGGCAAGATCGCGGGCGAGGATACCGGCATGAACGGCTGGGTGGAGGGTCTTGACTCTGCCTGCCAGCATCTCAGGAGCGTGGGTGATGGCAGAAACATCTCTAGATGGAGGTTAGAAATTGGCTTGAGGTAAAGATATGTGATAAGAGATAGCGCAAAGCAAAATTGATCAAGAGAACATGTCGATGTAGATGTAGATAGAAGGGAGTACAAAGAAGGCATGCATATACCTTGAGAGTATTGTCCCAATGTCACTTTTGATGGTTACAATCAAAACTGATTCTCACTTCTTTTCCTACTGACTTCAGGGAATCGAGAATATGGTACAGGGAGGAGCAGAACGAAAAGAACTTACTCCACAGCAAAACCAGACTCTCTGATCATCTTGGCAGTGCCTCCAGATGCAAGAAGTCGAACATTCTGCTGGATGAGACCCTTAGCCAAGTCAAGCAAGCCTGTCTTGTTGTAGACGGAGATGATCGCTATGGAATAATTAGCTGGGAGAGTGCCGCTGAGGTTGAGCTAGCATACCTGTCTTTCTAGTTGCCGCCATCTTGACCCAAGTTTCGATATTCAACTCTGAACCAAATTGGTGTGAGATGAAGATAATCGAAAAAAGAATGAATGTCGTAACCTTGGCGGGGTGTTCAAAACTTTAGGTACCCCGCCATTTTTTATCTTCCAAGGTTGGTCCGCTCGGTGGGACTGCCGCCGTAAGTGAAGGCAAGCGGGTCAATACTTTTACTGTATTATTCTGTCTATAGTTTACGAAGTGAATGTACTAGGTAAAATCATTATCTTAATGATTTCAATTATTTTAGCTGGATAGAATACGAGATACAAAATATTAATTTCTAAAAACGGTTCGCAGAACCCAGCCTTTCGGAATTACTGTTGTGCGTGGACGCAGAGTAATAACTAGATCCCTTCCTATTGGAATTTGCGAATGCTGCCAACTATCACGATTACACCTGAAAAAAACTGTTTGTGACTAGGTAGGTAGAAAACTGTACAGAAAGATCTTTGGGTAATAATATAATACTCCGTATATGAATCCCAAAATATCCCTATTGGAAGTCTTACCTGCTCTTGTTGGCTGTCAGACGCTGCTAGCAAGAGTGATTGTTCTCGCCGCTCACCCGTTCACCCACCAAACCACCAAACGCCCATGCCGCTTTCAGGATGGCACCATTTCGGTTGATGCCTCGGGCAGAAGGTCAGGCGACTACGCTAAAATTTTTCCTACATCTTGAAAATTCAGAGCGCAATTCTCTTTTCTTCTCCAACAAAGAAATTTATTTCTTTCAACGCAAAAAAACACGTTCGCTCAAAGCAATCAGTTCGAGAAGCCCGTCGTCCTCGGATGATGTGAGGCTCCATGACAACCGGTTCGTCAGTAGAAACGGAGAAGAATTTTGTTCGATTATGGGTGAAGCGTTCTCCTTTTCCCTATGGAGAGGGTTTCAATGATTGACCATACATACCGCACGACCAATCCACCGACTGCTTGTGTTTGATTCAGATGTAAAGGGCCGGATAGGATTCGATGGAGGAAGGATTGTTGGAACTGCGCCATAGGACCTGTTGAAATATTGCCTGGCCCTGGAGATTCTCGAGCGTGAAAATTGAGAGAGCTGGCTAAGACCTTGAACCGCCCTCGGGTCCATTTTCGCCCTGTCGGTGCCTTTGCACTCTGGCCCTTTTCTTCATCATGACGTCCACGTTCCAATCATTCAAAAATGCATCCAGAAGAGTTATGAATCATGGCCGAAGCGCTCATTTATGTACGCTTTGTGAAATCACATTATCGCGCTTTGAACCCGTCCACAGTGGAATTTCCAAGGATTCTCCGCAGTTATCAACATCCATGCTTCCACTTTTGAACGATTTTTAATGTGGTCTCCATGAATTTGCGACGCGGCTAATAATATAGTTAGGCGCCATCCAATGAAAGCCACGTGAAGCTTCTCCGTCGAGTGGGTCTATTATCTCCTGCTTAAACGATCGGCGAACGTGTAATATCACAGCGGTTAACTCGAAACAATACTCATCGTCGAGTCCCTGAAGTTCATTTTGATGACCACAGCGACGGTTATTGACCATAGCGGTCTGGAGTATTTGTTTTCTAGGTCCTTGACAACTTTATGAGTCGTGGCAGATTAAAACCAACACGCAATTTGGATGAGCAGGTGGCGATGCAACGTCCACCAGTACCAGTCACTCGGCCTTCCAACAGTTGCCAACTGACGCTTTCCAGAAGACCAATTCTGAAAAGTGATTGATTGGAGATGTACAAATGCAAGGTAGGTAGGGCGGCAAATTACTCCGTAGCAAATGCCAACAGTCTGGGTCCCAAGGGTGTTATGCAGGTACCTTGATATCGTACCCCCTTTCAGGAAGGAAACTCCTCGGTTGCAGAATCGATATCGGAAATTATCCCTACCTCTGGGAAAAAAGGGTATCACCCATATTTTGAATGGGTGACATCTCCCTCGGTTGATTCGGATTGACGTGTTGGTTTCCTGGAATTAAGACTCTTTACGAGTAACTGTCCGTTTTCTTACTCCGAAGCGATTTACTCGTGTGTGTTTACAGTTTAAAGCCTTCCAAGTCTCGCTTGTCGAGCGATATCAGTCTTGATACCGAGTTAATCTTGAGATAACCCCACAGAAGCTTGGATTCCACAACTCGACCCATCTCTTATCCCCCATTGACAGACGGCTGACGATAAGGTTGTACCTGGGAAATTTGATGTGGCGTCTTACCGTTGCACATGCAGACCCGGGAAGTGATATAAAAAAAGCCTCATCTTATAATGTGGGGAATACGTCTTTTTGAAAGGGTGAGTGGACCGGTTTGTCAAGACTCCCAAGGATCCAAGTCGCTCACTCTCGGGTTAACAAGAGCTTTGGGAGGGTTGTCCGTTGACGTTATCAAAGACAAGTTGATGCGAGTGTGCTACTTATACCTCAACCCTCGCTCCCTCTCACCTTTCTATCCCCATCCAGCTTCAAGTACACTCCTTTGATACTTCATCACCCACGCTCTTTCACACATCTCCTAAAATCTCCATCCTTAAAACACCAATTCAAACCTTCCAAATCCCTAAATCAAAAATAAACCCCCAACCTTCAAGATGCAATTCAACGTCGTCGCCCTTTTCGCCGTCATGGCCGCTGTCGCCTCTGCTGAGAAGTAAGTTATATGGTATCAAATTATCTGATCTATCTAACAAATATTAGGACTGTCCCATCCACCGCCGTTGCTCCATCAGGTTTCGCTGTTCCTTCCGCAGTCGCTCACTCTACTGCCGTCGCATCCACTGGTGTTATCGCTGCCTCAGCCCCAACTGGCTCCCCAATTGCCTACGAGGGTGCTGCCACCATGAACGGTGCTTCAGCCATGGCCATGATTATCGCTGGTGGTGTTGCTCTTGTACGTTCCTACGAACCCAGCTCTTGATATCTCAACCATTTCCTAACTTTACTCCCAGCTCTTGTAAACATCTCAACTTTGAGTTTCGATTTGCGTCAATACTTCCAATGACGCCCTTTATTGTTTAATTGTGGTGCCTCATTGCCCTCCCGATACGAAAATACCGGTGTGATAGAACCTGGCGATTGGAGTTTGGGATTTGAGGGTATCTGGAGGGTATCTGGTGTTTGTGGAGATGTGTGATGAGCTTTGACATCGATATTCTCCTGTACATATGAATATTCATTGCAAAAGAAATAATAAGAAAATAATATTCAAGACCAGTTTGTGTACTTGTGATTTGCCATGGAAAAGAGAGTGAGAAATGAATGCTGTACTATCTGTAGGGCTAGGAGTTATAACCATAACTCCGATTCTCAAGCAATACATGAACAGTATCGGCTATTGGAATCATTTCCATTTCGCGAATATCATAAGTCTAGGAGAGCAGACCATAGAAGTGAAGCAAGTATTTTCCGAATCCTGTGAATAAAAGGCGTCAAGAGTCCCATTTCGGAGGCAAATATCTGTTGTATTGCCTCGAGAAGATAACCTTCACAGGCTCTGAACTACTTGATGTTGTTGCATCTTACCAACTCGTATTCTCCGATTGAAAGTCAATTGCGTGGCCACCTCATGGTGAACAAAGCTTTTAGGGCTGAAAAGAGGTTTTGGTACCTAAATTGACCCAGGTAGTGAATAATACAGTGTAATAAGTGTCCTGTTGAGTTTGTGCTTACTTTCTGTGCTGTTTTGTTAAGTTGGTGAAAGGCGACTGGTGGAAATCCTGTAGAGGTTGCGCGTCACGCATTTGTTGCCTCAAAGCTCCCAAGGTCGGCAAATTACTAACCTTCATCCTGATAAATCCGACAGACAAGCAACGAACAACCCATGATTTCCGCTCCACCAACTCTTGCCATGGCAAGCAAGACAGTAACAATCGCTTCCCAAGCGCAATTCTCAGAGCTCCTAAAGTCGTCAAAGATTGTCGTTACAGACTGTAAGCTGCTGTCCCACCTTACCCCTCGTTCTCCTGGATACTCAAGTATCTACAAAACAACAGCTTTCCAACACGTTCGTAGAGCCAACACTAACTTGACATAGTCTACGCAGACTGGTGTGGACCATGCAAAGCAATCGCCCCATTCTACGAGCATCTGTCCACCCAACTCACGCGACTGAACCGCGTTACTTTTACCAAGGTCAATGTTGATACACAGAAGGAGATCGCGAAGAAATACGATGTCACCTCCATGCCCACCTTCATAATTTTCAAGGATGGAAAGGCTATTGAGAAGATGCAGGGCGCGGCTCCTTACCAGTTGCAGAATTGTATCAACAGGTTGGTTGCTGAAGCCGATGGCGCTACGGGCTCTTCTGGGTTTGGACCCGGAAGTGGTGATTGGCGCAAGGGAGAGTTGCCAAAGGGCTATGGAGACATTACCCACCAGGTTGATGAGAAGGGATTGGAGCTGTTGAACTCGGATAGCGAGTTTGGCAGCGTGCGTGTTTTGGTCGAGAGTAGCAAACCTACTGGTCTGCAGAAGGGCAAGGCTGCGGAGAATGCTGTTAAGGATTGGGTTGAGAGTGATACGGATGAGCAGCTTATGTTATACATGCCTTTCCAGGCTCTGCTTAAGGTTCATACTTTACAGGTATGGAATATAGGACTTGTTTCTGCAAGAATTATCACAGCTAACTTGGGCATTAGATCACCTCTCTACCACCCAAAGAAGCCGAAGACGACGAGGAAATTCCTATGCGACCAAAGACTCTCCAAATATACACCAACCGCCCACACATCCTCGGCTTTGAAGAAGCAGACGATACTCCTATCACCCAAAGCATTACCCTTTCTGAAAACGACTGGGACGCCACAGGCACCGCTACGATCCCTCTGCGCTTCGTCAAGTTCCAGAATGTCACAAGTTTGGTTATCTTCATCGTGGACGGCGAGGGAGAGGGAGAGCGGGTTCGTATCGACAGACTTAGGTTAATCGGCGAAACTGGCGAGAAACGCGATCAGGGCAAATTAGAAAAGATCGACGATGAGTGAAGAGGCTAGGGGAATACCATATACCTAGGAGACATGAGTGAACGACTGGCATGATAATGGTCTCATGGAATTGAGGCACGATGACAAATGGCTGTGGGCCTTGGGATATGATTTATGGTATGAGCGTAGACAGTAGAGAACAGAACGCGTTGCATGTCCACAAATGAAGAATCCTTGATTTCTTGAACGTCATGAATTGATTCTATATCGCACACCATACGTACCAAGTATTTGAAGGACACACGACTGACTACTGGGTATCTTCGAGTCAAGGTCGAAGCCAGCGTCAGAATAATGAGCTTCGTGACCACATTGGACAATTGCCTTCCGCAGTACTTGAAAATAGTTCCACGATACCGCGGGAGTGGCTGAAAGCAAACCACCTCACTCAACCCACGGACGCGATGCCTAAACACTCCCATAACCTCAAACCCAACCAAGCTCCCTCTCCCTCCATCTCCATTCTAGATAACATACTCCTACTCATAGTTCTTCAACAAAAGATAATGTCCAACCCTCCGCACCAGCCCCGCATCCAGCCCATCCACGAGCCCATTACAGACAAATCGCAGAGGTGGGCGAAACACAACACAGGAGCCTTCGAAGGTGTGAAGAGGTCGTCTTTGCAATTTGGGGTTTACTCTGTGATAGGATTGACGCTCGAATATTGATATTTGACTTCAACATCATGGAGAATAGTAGCAAGCGTGGCAAGCTAGTATTCCGATGCTCGAGTAACACTGGGGGTTTTAAATCCTATCGCCGCACGAAGGGGAAAAGGACTTTTTGTGAGGGAGGTGAGGCTTTTATAGTAGAATCTTTTTTTTCGTGGTGGGGCGCGCTAGAGCTAAAGGGGAATGGCTGGATTCTGAGATGATCAGCTGATTTAGTAGGATAGTCAGGTGACCTATGGGGAAACATCACGTGATTTAACAGGTTGAAGGTGAGAGTTGGATTTGGAGAAAGAGAAAGTTGGAGACGTGAATTTGGAATTCAGTTTATCTAGATCGGGAAGTGATGTGAGATAGGAGTGATATCTGTTTTTGTGCAGGAGGCAGTCACTAACCTTGGTGTTCTCAAGCAAGACTCAAGCAACCATGGCCACGAAAGAAACGACAACAAAATTGCAATTTGCTTTACATTGGATTTATGAACATTGGATAGTCAAGGCTTGGACCCTCAGAGAGTATTGCAATCTTGTGAGTCTTGGGGATATCAAAATACCTGAGTATTTAATAACTGTCAACTGGTCTGTTCATACTCGCTTATCACTCTGAGCCTATTGGCCTTTTTCCCCTCTCAGTTTCCAAAAATGCAGCTTCGTTTCAAGATGCTCTCGCCGACATCATTGCTTGCCATAGATAATACTTATGGTAGCACAGAGTACTTATGTCTCTCACTCATCTAGACTAAATACTAAATTCTAATGTTCAACCTAGATCTTTGAAATGTAAAGCTTGCACTCTAGTATACCATAGTACTGCCTCTGACTTGACTTGATAAATTTCCATACCAAAGCGAAGGTTGATAGTATGGTTATTACCATTCGATATTAATAATCCCTAATCTGGTATATCAAAGCGCAAATATTATCCCCGGGAGTAATTCAATTGTCTCAGAAAGTCCGTTTTTAAAACCATAGAACAATCAACATTATTCTAAGATATAGAACAACAAGGCTTTTTGCTTCCACTCTTCTTCTCTCCCGGAAGGTCGTTCGTCTGATAATGATGTCTCTTTTGACGATTCATAGGAAAGCCCTGGTGTCTCAAAGAATGCAGCTTCCCCTTTCGGCAGTTTTTGACTGTGGATCAATATTCAATTCGGAGAATAAAACCCCATTTCTGCCTTGGTGTTTCACTTCCCAATTGATCTTGACAATACAGTTGGGTCAGAGCATTCCAAGAGACGGGGACGGTTCCTCCTTCTGTCAGGTCAAAGTTTCGGGATTCTTGCATTCAACTCGCGTATTGCACTATTCTCGCTGGGATGTCCCTGAGAAAGTACGCGATAGTTGCCTGATATAGTTCTTGCATCAAAGCTTGTGAAATGAAGGGTGACGTCGATTTCATATGGCCAAATTCATGAGGAGGACTCGAAGAGTATTGGAAGAGGGGTATTCTCCGTAGATATTGTGCATTGATTCTGTCTTTGAAGTCAAGAAGGAGTACCAGCATGGTTGATAAACAGATGAATTTTTGAACGAAGTCCTGCCGATAGACCAAAACTATAACAGAAAAACCAATTAAATGGAATGCCCTCCGAAGTTCAACATTCCAGACACATCGGGGAAAGACTATCGAAGGAATCAGGCATATCCCCAGACTCCAGTAGGTTATCGGAGGGGTTCGTTGAAAGATCCAGCCACAAGAACTTACTCTATTGAGTCTATTCATAGAAGCAGGTGGATTGATCGTCCACACAGAACGCTAGACGATGTTTTGCAAATAGAACAAAGATTCGTTGATCGCAATCGCTTGCATTTTCTCAAGAAGTTAATTTCCGATTGGGCCACGATGTCGGTTCTGGACAGCCGAAAAGGTAAAGCAAGGGGGTAGTGGTGGGGATCATGGCAGTTCAGTGCATAATTTGGAGAGAGTAAAGACTGCCCTCCTCCCCTCCAGCATCTTTAACGCTCGAGACTCACCAGAAAAACGATCCGACCCCTCAGAAGAGCTCCAGCAGGAATCCAGCGTGTTGACACATCAATTGCGGAGCAGCACTGGCAAATCAATATACGGACCGTACACCAGGTGGAGTGAGCAGTCTGAGCTTGCTGAAGAAACTGGGGCCTTGACCCTGAATGGTGGTGCTGTGGCGACGGTGTACGGGCACGAACGGGGGAGAATATCAACAAATAGGCCGCAATCTCGACCAACCTTGAAATGACAACCCAAACAACTCCTCGCCGACAGCTCCGGCCACGACAGGTGAATAGCACTGCCTCAAGCCCAAATTTAAATTCCGCCTATTCGGCCCAGGCACAGCTAGCTAAGCACCCATTTCCACCATCACTTAGTAAGAAGATCTCTCTTAGTGCTATCACGTCCAATAGCCTGCACCTAGCAACCAGTCCAGATGGGACCAAAGGATTCGGCGTAAGCACAGGGCCCAACACAAACAGGACGACACCCAAGAACATGGCATCCTACGGCGATGGCGAAGACCTGGAGGTCGGCGACACGGTCGATGTCCCAGGGAACATGTACGGGGTAGTCAAGTTCGTTGGGACAGTACAAGGCAAGAAGGGTCTCTTCGCAGGGGTGGAATTGAGTGAGGAGTTCGCCCGCCGAGGAAAAAATAATGGCGATGTTGAGGGGTAAGACATACAAACGCTTTTAATTTCCATGGAATTGTCCATGGAGTCATTAACATGTCATACTGATCAAGTCGCATAGGGTATCCTACTTCGAAACCCATATCCCTGGTGCCGGTATCTTTCTCCCGATCAACAGAGCAACTCGACGCGCCTCTGCCTCCTCCCGCGATGAATCCTTCCCCCATACGCCTACGACTCCCTCGGTTACCAGCAGCTTCAAAGCCAGGGGACAGTCTGCAACCTTTACACCACCAACCCCGTCGTTGCCCAATTTCAGTAAGTCGGTTGGAGCTGGAAGAGCTCCAAGTCCTGGCTTCAAGAAGACTCGCCCCTCACTCCCACGCCCCGAGTCCCCCCTCCGTAAACATCAACTTAGCGTTTTCCCTACGATCAACACGCCATCACAAAAAGCACCTCCTCGATATGCAAGTCCTGTTCCTCCCGCCAAGTTTGGGCAGAGTGCGAGAAGTACACACGACTCGGGAGATCCAAGTAAGCGAGGTGCATTTGCAGGAAGAAGTGGAATGTCAACACCTGGAGCACGAAGTGTCTCTGCTTTAGGACAAACTCCTATGAGTATCAGCGAGGACGATACGACACCCATGGGAATAGGGCGTACGCCTACAAACGGAAGTCTTGGCTCTGTATCCTCCTTCGCCTCCAAAATGCGACCAGCATCGCGGGCCGCTTCTCGAACAGCATCCCGAACGGGGTATAGAATCAACAATGAGGATGAAGCCGATCGTTTGCGAGCGCAGCTAGAAGAGCGGGAGCAACAACTTAAAGACCAAGCATCGAGCTTGGCAGAGATGGAAAATGCCCTGGCAGAGGTTCAATCCTTGATGGGAGCAGCTGAAGGGGATTCTAGCCGGCACAATAGAAGGGGTAGCATGGATGATAAAGACACAGCGCAATTGCGAATGCTATTGCGAGAAAAGAATGAGAAGATAGCAATGTTGACCGCAGAATTCGACGCACACCGGGCAGATTTCAGAAGCACAATCGATACTCTTGAAATGGCTAGCACGGAAACTGAACGGGTTTACGAAAAGCGTGTTGAAGATTTACTAAACGAAGTTCGAGAATACCAGGATCGCACTGATGATGTCGACAGCGTTGCCAGACAGCTAAAACAACTCGAAGAGCTTGTGCAAGAATTGGAAGAAGGTCTGGAAGATGCTCGACGAGGAGAGGCTGAAGCGAGAGGGGAGGTGGAATTTCTACGCGGTGAAGTCGAACGCACAAGATCTGAGCTACGCCGGGAACGTGAAAAGGCTGCTGCTGTGGCCAGCAACCACGCAGCGAATGGGGATTCGAAGTTATCGAGTGCGCATGCGAAAGAGTTGGCGCAGAGGGATGATGAAATCCGGGGGTTAAAAGCAATTATTCATTCAATGAGTAGAGATGCTATACCGGATGCTTCAAACCTATCCTCGGAAATTGAGAAGACCCCAACCCAGCGTCAAGGGAGCTTTACTGGACGCCAAGGCAGCTTTAGCGGCACCTCTTCACAAGACAAAGCGGCCCGAGATAAAATGGAGCGCGAGGTCAAGGAACTTCGAGCTGTCGTTGAAGAAAAGACAAGCCGAGAAGATGATCTCGAGCGCGAGCTTGAGCGCACTCGCAGAGGCAGTGTTCAAATGAACAGCCAGCGATCAAGTTCAATTACCCTTGGCAGCGGTGGAACCCTCACCCAAGATTATGCATCAGTACGGGATTCAAAGGGAACACTTGCCAGTTGGCGAGAAAGGGATCTACCCAGATCATCAGGAGAACATCAACGAAAGAGCACACTGGATACTATGCCTGAAAGCGATACATACTCCTCTGCAACTGAAGGTAATTTCTGCGAGCTATGTGAAACCCCAGGACACGATATCTTGACCTGTACCAACATGTTCACCACCAACGGCAACGCCAAAGCTCGTCCTCAAAATGAGCTGAACGTTCAAAAGAGACCCGCCAAAGTTGACGTGAGTCTTAATGTTCCTCCCGCGGATTACAAACCAGCACCACTTTCTCCGATGAAGAAACCTCCTCCACCCACAGAGGCTCCTGTCGCAAATATCCCCGATCCTAATGATTCGGGACCGTGTGCTGGCAAGGAGAGTGGCGTGATTAACATGGATAAATGGTGTGGGGTCTGTGAGCGAGAGGGTCACGATAGTATCGATTGCCCCTTTGAGGATGCATTCTAGATAGATCTAGATCTAGCGCTTTGTGTTGTTTTCGGATTCTTTTTTGGAAGAGCGAGGTTCGATTCATTCAATCAATCGGTTTCTTTAGCTGGGCGATTTTTGTTCTTTCTTGGGAGGGGGAAATATGCATTTGCATGGCGTGCGTGCGTGTTGTTTTTTTCGATGGATGCTCGTTATGCGATGATACCACTCTTTTTTTCTTCTTCTTCTTCTTTCATGGATTGTCTTCTTATTTTTTTTCCCCGTTCACCTTTTTTAGTTCTTCTTTTTTTTGGTGTGTGTTTGGGTGGTGGTGGGTGGAGTGGGAAATGGGGGGAAGGGAGGGATGAATAGCTAAACTAGGTCTATGGATTGGAAATGAACGGAAGTGTCATGACTGATGTGTAGATATTAATAACCTTAATGATTGAGAGCGAGGGGTGCATGCACACTATTATAGAGAGTGGTCCTTTTTAGGATGACTTCTCAGCCCGAAAATGTTAATTCTCTCGTGTTTACCTTTTTTGTTTACTTTTGTTTTCTGGTGTAGGGTGAAGAAAATAAAATGTGTTGATATCCATGTTGCTTTAATTCACTTATTAATATTTTCCCCTATTCACGTACAGTAGGAAAGGGATAAGTGAATAAGAAGTTAGCTACTTGATAAAAGAGAGAGAGAGAGCGATACAGTATAAAATTAATTCTCCATTCCTCACTTCTTCTTGATACCATCTATCTATCTTACCAAGCTATTTGTAGGACCTCGGCTTCCTTGTTCTCTTGCACACTCGCTTGTGGTATCTGACCTATCCAACCAGAATATAGAACTCAGAAATTCCGAATGCAACGTGGGGTTTGGGTATTAGTTACGTCATCTTTGAGCTGTGGCGGGCTGCGAATCTATGATTCACTTGAAGTTGTATAGAATATGGGGTAGTTGGGAGGTACTCAGGTGGGTAGTGAAGTGAAGTGAGGATGTTTTTTACTTCTCGCTTATTTTACTTTACTCCCTTGAGGGGTAGTAAGTGATTGGTGAGGGGAGTCGCTGGTGCTGTGTATAGGGTTGTAAGTAGTGTTTACCTCTCTCCTATATCTGCGAAAAAAATATTACAGGGTCCTGTCTTCTGAATAGTACTAAGTACAAATAGTGAATAGTAAATATTGTTACCGATTAGTGAATAGTTAGTTAGTACTAAAGAGAAGTTAAATACAAGTAGTGAATGGCAGTAAGGAGTTATGATAAATTAAAAATAGGATAGAGTGAATGGTAAATGGTGGTAGTGAATTAGAAGGAACTAGTAACTAGTGAATATAGGATAGTAGGTGGTGGGTGGTAAATATTTCATAGTGAATACCTAGTCCTTTGTAAGTATAGTGAATGTGAAGTATCCTTGGTGAATATAAAGTATTACTAGTAAATATAATATAAATCTTCACTTCTGACAAGCTTTACTTTATTATAGTCTTCACCTTTGACAAGCTTCACTTATTACATCTTCACTGATTACATCTTCACTTATTACATCTTCACTATAGACAATCCTCACTTTTTTATGATATTCACTTTATACAAACTTCACTTTATTATAGTCTTTACCTTTGACAAGCTTCACTTATTACATCTTTACTTCAGACAAACTTCACTTTATTATAGTCTTCAAGGAAGTGAGGAAGTGAGGAAGTGGTGAAGTGGGGAAGTGGAGGTTAAAAAGTGAAGTTTGGTAGGAGTGAAGGGTACAAGAAGTGAGGAATATAATAAAGTGAAGTTTGTCAAAGGTGAAGAAGTAAAGAAGTAAAATTTATACTAAGGTGAAGTTTGTAGTAAAGTAAAGCTTGTTAGAAGTACTCACTTCTTGTCTTTACCTTTTATCTATACCTACTTCTTACTTGTCTTCACTTCTAGTTGTCCTCACTTTTAACCTATACTCACTTCTAGCTAGTCTTCACTTCTAGCCTATACTCACTTCTCCCCTGTCTTTACGTATCTCCTGTCTTCACTTCTAGCTGTCCTTAGTTTTTACCTATACTCACTTCTAGCTGTCCTCACTTCTAGCTATCCTCACTTTGGCCTGTCCTCACTTCTAGCTATCCTCCGTTTGGCCTGTCTTCACTTCTTGTTCTCACTTCTAGCTCTTCACCTTTACCTATACTCACTTCCCGCTTTTCTCACTTCTTACCTGTCTTCACTTCTAGCCTATCTTCACTTCTAGCCTATACTCACTTCTAGCTTGTCTTCACTTATTGTATATACTCACTTCTCGCTATCCTCACTTCTCGCTGTCTTCACTTCTCGCCTGTCTTCACTTATTACTTATACTCACTTTATACCTGTCTTCACTTCTCGCCTATACTCACTTCTAGCTGTCCTCACTTTGTACCTATACTTACTTCTTGCGTATCTTCACTTTATTATAAACTTCACTTCTAGTAATCAAAAAAAATTAATCAAAACATGTAAGACAATAAAGTTATTATACAAACAATTAGTTCATGAAATAGTAGGTACTATACGAGTAGGTATTCAAAAATAGCATATGCTTACAAATCACAAACACAATAATCACATACACAGTAGCCTCATTTTTAATTTGTTTTTCCAAGACATAGGTATTCATAGGAAGAGCAAAGTTTCAATCTTAGGCAATCACAGGCACTTGTAGCCACAGCCAAAGCCAAACAAAGTCAAACCCAATCATTCTCTCCCATCACCCAACTCCGCTCCAAAATCCCTGACTCAGTGGTCATCATCATCATCACCATCATTCTACCCGTCATCAAATCCCCAAAAATACAGCGACTACGTATCATAATTTCCCAGCATTCCCATTACGCCAACGTTTCCTCAAAAAAGACAACAATCTCTCACTTCTCAATCTTACAGATGAGGTCTGCGCCTCCGACAGAATCACCCTCCTTGACTTGAAGATGTCCAACCTTACCAGCGTGTGGTGCTGAGATAACCATTTCCTAGGAGGACTTGTTAGATATGTAAATAGTTGGAGGATCATGAAAACTTACCATCTTCATGGCACTAAGAACAGCGATTGGATCACCCTTCTTAACATCGTGACCATCGTGAACACGAATCTCGACAACAACACCAGACATTGGTGCACCGACTTGGCTTGAATCTCCTGGATCAGCCTTTGGACGGCTGGTGTTCTCTACGGCGGCTTTGTTGTCATCAACGGTAACTTGGCGAACCTCACCTGGATAATATTAGCAACAACATCTAAGACTAAATGTAATGTCAAACTTACCATTGACTTCGTAGAAGACTTCACGTTGACCAGTAGTATCTGACAAAGGACCAACCGCGAGAAGCTTCAAGATCAACGTCTTTCCCTTCTCCAAGTCGACATGGAATTCCTCTCCAATCTCAGGTCTAGACAAGAAGTACTTGGTTGGCAAGACACTGAGATCACCATACTTTTGGCAAAACTTCTTGTAATCCTCAAAGACCTTGGGGTACATGGCGTAACTAGAAACATCACATTCGGTGACACTACCCCACTTGGTGTGGATATCCTTCTTGATCTTTGCGAGATCAAGTGGCTCCAAGGACAAACCGGGTCTCTTGTCAAGCTTTCTTCTGTTTCGGAGAGCATTTGAGCGGAGTGGCTCAGGGAAACCTCCGTATGGTTGACCCATCAGACCCTCGAAGAATTCAAGAACCGAACCAGGGAAATCAAGTTCGGATGCCTTTGCCTGGACATCGTCGAAGCTGAGTTTGTTGGATACCATAAATTGAGCCAAATCACCGACAACCTTGGAGGTAGGAGTGACTTTGACGATGTCACCGAGCAAGTCGTTTGCTGCCTCGTAAGCCTTCTTGGTCTCAGCCCATTGGGCACCAAGACCGAGTTGAGAGGCTTGGAACATCATGTTGGTCAATTGACCACCTGGAATCTCGTGCTCATAGACTTCTGGATCAGGACCAGTAAGACCAGCCTCGAATGGAGAGTAAAGGAGACGGAGTTGAGCCCAGTATGTGTCGATAGCTCGAACGTGGTGAACGTTCAAGCCTGGGTCGAGTCCAGAACCTTCCAAAGAGGCAAGAACGGCTCCGACACTTGGTTGAGAGGTCATACCAGACAAACTGTCAGTAGCGGTATCAACGGCATCAGCACCTGCCATGGCACAAGCAACCATGGAAGCAACACCAGTACCAGCGGAGTCGTGGGTATGGACATGGATAGGGAGATCTGGGTACTTCTGTCGGATAGCACCAATCAAGAGAGTGGCAGCCTTTGGCTTGAGAACACCTGCCATATCCTTAACACCCAAGATGTGGATCTTGAGGGCGACAAGTTTCTCGACCAATGAGAGGTAGTACTCCAAGTTGTACTTCTTCTTTGGGTTGAGCATGTCTCCGGAATAACAAACGGTACCCTCAACAACACCTCCAGCCTGGTGGACAGCCTTGATACCAACCTCGAGTTGATCAATATCGTTCAAAGCATCAAAGACTCGGAAGATGTCGACACCGTGCTTCTTTGCTTGCTCACAGAAGTGGTAAATGGCATTATCAGGCAGCGAAGAGTATGCAACACCATTGGCACCACGGAGCAACATCTGGAATGGAATGTTTGGAACAAGCTTGCGCATCTTTCGGAGTCTGTCCCATGGGTCCTCGTACAGGAATCTCATGGCTACATCAAAAGTAGCACCACCCCAACATTCAAGACTGTACAAGTTGCTGTAAGCGTGACTGGTCTCCTTGGCAATGTTCAAAAGATCAACTGTTCGAACACGGGTTGCGAGCAAAGACTGATGGGCATCACGCCATGTGGTGTCCATAAGAAGACAGCCCGGGTTGGCTCGAACCGCCTTTGCAAAGGCCTCTGGACCTTTTTCAACGAGGATATTTCTCCATCCCTTTTGGCAAGGCTCAGATGTATCAATCTTGGTTCCGGCATCATCGAAAAGCGATGGCATGATGATGTCGCCCTTGAATTTTGGTTCGCCCACTTGACCAGCGATGCTACTGCCATTGACAGCGAGATCACCGAGGTATGCCAAAAGTTTTTGAGCACGATTTTGACTGCCCACAAGGTCAAAGAGCTCTGGAGTATCATCGATGAAGGTAGTCCAGCACTCACTCGCAATAAAAGTGGGGTGAGTGAGTAAGGTTGCCAAGAAAGGAATGTTGGTCTTGACTCCACGAATACGGAATTCAACCAACGCTCTCAACATCTTTCTTCGCGCAATTTCATAGGTAGAACCCAGGCATGTGCATTTTACCAACATACTATCATAATGAGCTAGGGAAAGAATTCTGGTTAGTATATGAAGCATGAGATGTGAGTGGGGGTGGTGGAGAAGTACTCACGTGTGATGATTGCGCCTGCGAATCCATTACCACCGTCCAAACGAACACCATTACCACCAGCTGATCGATAAACTTCAATCTTGCCAGTATCTGGAGAGAATCCTTGAGAAGGATCTTCTGTAGTGATACGGCACTGGATAGCGAAACCTCTGGTGGAGATTCGGTCTTGAGTGAGACCTAATTGAGCCAATGTGGCACCAGCGGCAATCTGGATTTGAGCAGCGATAATATCAATACCAGTAATTTCCTCAGTGATAGTGTGCTCGACTTGAATACGAGGGTTGATCTCGATAAAGTAGTATCGGTTTTGTTGATCGACCAAGAACTCGGCAGTACCGGCATTTCGGTAGTTAACCGACTTTGCAAGCTTAACGGCATCGGCAAGAAGGCTGTCTCTGACCTTGAGAGGAAGATCCTTTGCTGGGGCCAATTCAACAACCTTTTGATGTCTACGTTGAACCGAGCAATCACGCTCGAAAAGATGAACCATGTTTCCTTGGCTATCTCCAAGAAGTTGAACCTCAATGTGCTTGGGTTTGTCGAGGAATCTCTCCACGAAAACAGTTCCATTTCCGAATGCCGATTTGGCTTCGGAGGTGGCTCGGTTGAAGGAGTCTTCAAGATCCTTTTGTTCCCGAACGACTCTCATACCACGTCCACCACCTCCGTATGCAGCCTTAATGATGATCGGGAAACCATACTCGTCGGTAAAAGCCTTGACATCCTCAAATTTATCAACGGCATCTGGGGTTCCCGGAACCACGGGTACACCCGCCTTGATCGCCAATTTTCGGGCGGAGACTTTGTCACCTAGTGCGTCGATGACATCGGGAGAGGGTCCAACAAACTGACAGATCAACTAATTAGTATGCGCACTACCGGGAAGCGAGAGGGGGGGATCGAGGAACGTACAATGAGACCAGCCTTCTCAACGTTTCGCGCAAACTCAGCGTTCTCGGAAAGAAACCCATATCCTGCGTACGAAGATTAGAAAGTTTTCCGGTTCCTGCAGCGACTCGATCATACCAGGGTGGATCATCTGCACTCCATGCTGAACTGCAATCTTGATGATCTCATCTCCAGCCAAATATGCGCCGACTGGTGTGTATTGACCTCGCTTTCCGATAACGTAGGCCTCGTCAGCTTCTAAAAAGTGGAAATCCGATTAGCAGACCGCTCTGTCTCTGACTCTGCTACCCCGCGGGCAGTACCCACTTTGTCTGTGCATGCTCAGTCGGTCCTCATAACTACCAGCTGTCAGTTTCCCCGCACCAAAACAAAGCCAAAGCCGGGATTTGAATTTACCTGAAGACTGCAACGGTTTGAAGTGACAATTCGTGTGCCTAGAGAAAGTCAGTGAATTTCCACAAGGATGGGTCCGGGAAAGGGCTCGCTCACTGTTCGGAAAATCTATACCAAGCCAAAAGTTAGCAAGTTCAATTACCCCGCGTTAACCGCCGATTGATAGGACATACCCGGATAGCTACACCATTGTTAGCCAGCGAACATTGCAGAAGTAAGGGAATGGGGTGACTTACGGATTTCTCCTCGGTTGGCCACTATCATTATCCAACTGTATTAGCAAACGTATCTTCCATTTCCCCGAGGAGTCCGGGGGTTGATAGCTGGGTTGGAGGACTCACCCAGCAGCTTCTTCAATTGCATGATAGTAGAGTTGGCGCGGATTCGGTGAATGGTTTGAGGGTGTTTGACATCAGTATCCTCAAAGACCTCACTGTATGCGCCATTGGGGCCATGGTGTTGATGGTCCTCGTCAGCCATTGTGGAATATGTTGTGTGAAAGGATGGTAAGTAGAAGGAAGGTGAGAGAAAAGAAGAGCAAAGCTTGAGGGAGGAAGGGGGGTATCAGAGTTGGTTGGAGATTGTGTTTGCGTAAAGCTACTAGAGCTTCTAGGGATTTTCAGATAGCGAGAGCAACCGTGGCCTGCGGGAGCGATGGGTGAATTTCGAGCTTCACGAGGTACTTGAGGAAGTACACTGCAGCTATTCACAGTCAATGATTGAATGGTGATGGGATGTAAGAATGTTGGCGGGCAGAATAAGATTTTTTAAGAGGGGGATGGAGGGGTTTTGAGAGCAACAGAGGCAGAGAGGTCCGTCCGATTATGATGCTGGCGTGTCCTGGCGTGTCCTCGAGCTCGGCTTTCTATGACATTGGCTTTAGCTCTGATTGCTGGTGCAGCGGATGGAAGGAGGAGGCTGTCTGGTGGTCCCACCCATGTCATCTCCCCATCTCCCCATCAGTTCACGCCCCTTCCCCCCTTCCCCCCTCTCTTCCCCCCTCGCTGCTACCTTTGTTGTCCCTCAACACCCCTGTGCCTCTGATCTCACCTCCAGCTCTCCAGCATGGTGGGGTATGTCTTAGGGTGCTTCATCTTGGCTCGTCTCGCTGCTGCTCACTGCTCGCTGCTCATAGTGCACCCACCAACACCTTCAAGGTTGCAGGTGAACACAGAACACCAAACACCACACCTGGCTGCCAGCCCACCCTGGCCAGCGCCTTCAGCACCCTTCCCCACTTGGCTTGACTCCCCTGCAAAAAATGCAAACGATTGCTGAATTGACGCCCGAAGGCCAATCACCATGCCACGATATGGCAAGTCCGACAGCGCCCAGGCTCGCCTACGGATAGCTTAGCTTCGATAGCTTCGTCACTTGGCGGCACATAGCTTGCTAGCGCCAATGCAACACCAATGCAGCCAAATGCAAGCAGATCTCAAAGATTTGTGCTCCCTCGGCAAGCCAGTCTTGATGTCCAGTATCTCTGCCCAGAAGTTTGCGCGGAATCACGCCCAAAACAAACACCAAACTTACGGGCCTTTAGGTCTTGGAACCTTTGAATATAGGTCGAATATAGCAGGTTGCAACCAAAGTAATGCCGGATAGCAGCTGGTGCAGTGGTAGCCCCGATTGTGCTCTTCCTGTGACGCCTCGGCACTCTGGGCATTCCAAAAAGAAAGCACCGGAACACCGCACCATAAGCGTGAGCAACGACGGCAACGGCTTCAAAATGTTTCCTACCTGGGTCAGACCTGGAGAGAAGGGCAATAGATCTTGGTACCGAGCAATCATGTCTATCGTTAGGGTGACATCTCAACGTTCCCCGAGGACACACCATATTAATGCCCAGCTTCTTGGAAATCCGGTGCATTCCAACCTCTGCACTGCAATTCAACCACAACATGTACACATGCCACATCTGTCTTTCCCCCCCTTCTTCTGCCAATATCCCCTTTTTCTTCAGCAACAATCTCTGCCTGGCTGATGGTAGAAAAAGCCTTACTTTTTTCCGAAGTCAGCAACAGAAATCAAGCATTTTCAGGAGGCTCACGAGCAAGGGGTGAGAGGGGTAGCTATCCATAAAGCTCCCCTGTTCGACCTCTAGTCAAACCAGTTACCCTGCCGAGGTTCGCCTTGCGGCTAGCATCTGGTGGTATCAGTGGCATCTCAGGAGTCAGAACCACTTTGCTCTTGAGACTGAGTCTTGGGCTGGTCTTGGAAAACAGGCGGAAGTAAATCCCGTACCTCCAACGACAAAAGAAGCTCCTCCCAAGAAGGAATTATCCACGGAGAAATGACTCGTCAACTTACAGTCTACCCCACAACCTCATGGCTGTCGACGTATTGTGTTACACTTATAGACTTGGGTTGGGGAAAAGGCGACGAATCATCATGCAAAAAAGTCGGTGAAGCTTGTACGAGGATAACCTGTCCGACTCCAACCAGACACATAAATACTTGAGAAACTCTGGGTATTGTCCGGCGGGTGCAAAGCACAATCTGGAGTCTTATTACCATGAATCTTGATCGTAAGTTGTCAGGTAATCATTCGTTAATAGCTTCAGAAATCGTTAGTTGATGCAAAGTGCTACACACTTTCAAGTGAAAATGGGGGTTAAAAACCAAAATGGCATTTGATCTAATCTCCTAATGTCATACTATCTTAGTTTTTGTATAACTTCATTTGCGCACACATTTTATTTCTTCCCACTTCTTCTGGTACTCTTTCTGACAGCTAGCTTCCTTTGTACAGTACCACTTTCGCATTGAATACTACAGTTCTTGCCTTTCTTATCTTTCCCATCAGAATTAATATGACTATAGTATGATATTACACCACCAACCGTTTTCCAGACCTGTTTGGAAAGCGAGCGATTTACAGTTGTAGTCTCTCTTCCATGAGAATAATCAACTATACTCTTCTTCGTCTTCTTTAGCTAGTCTTTTTACTTCCCCCCACCCCCGCCCCCTCACCCTCCTTTCATCATCCATAACCTCAGCTTCTAATTCCTCTTTACCGTACATCATCCCAATCATCCTCATAATAAACAATACCCACTTCTTCAAAATCCAAGGAAAGTTTCTTCTTCCCCACAGCTTTTCTTTAGGAAGGAGGTGATTGGTTCATGGTTTGGTTTTCTACGCAAACCAGAAAACCAAACCATGAACCAATCACCTCCTTCCTAACAATTATTTCTCTTCGTTATTTATGATAGGAACGTCTCTAGAGATTTGGAGATTTTGGAATGTTTATACTGTACTTGTATACTTATTGGTTTATTGGGATATGATATCGATATCGTCGTTTTTATCGTTGGAGGACTTATTATTGTTATTGTTATTATTGTTATTTAATTTTCTGTAACTCCCTGCTCCTCCTGCTTCTGCTCTTGCTATGGATTAGCACAGCACCCCTTCCGAATCCTATGTTTATCTTCATCTTCATCTTCTTCTCCAATTTCACTCCCGTAAACGTATATCTCTTACTTATAAAGGATCTATAAAATCCCAGACAGAACACCCCAGGATTCCTGAACTCCCTCCCTCTACTACTTTTACTCAAATACTAAAAATCTCTCTATTCTACTTTATTAACTATAACTGCAACTGTATATCAACATCAACACCAACATCACAATCCCACGCTCAATACTTCATCCCACCTCACCTCTTTTTTACTCCCAGGTGCCTGCTTCATCGCATCTCAACGCCTCTAAAAACGTGTCATTCTATCACATCCCATCCCATCACATCCCCAAAATAGGGCTTGTGAGTGTTTGGTAGTAGCTTACTTTAAAGTAATCTTCCTGTAATCTTCCTATAATCTTCCTGTAAGATAAGAGGGACATAATCAATTTCCCTCTAGCGTGAGTCACACCCCCCTTCCCCCTCCCACTAGCCTACTACCTATAAATACTCAGTCACACCTAGCTAGCTACACTATACTTTCTTTAACATGTAAATTGACGGACTTAGTTACTAAGATGGTGATGGTGATACGGGTCCCTGTATTAACTGTGTGAATGAATGATTGCTTACGTATGTATGGGAGGCAAATTAATTGTGTGAAGGATTTTTGGGGATTGGAAGTTGTTGGGGATTTGTGATTCTTGGGGTATTGTATGGTTGTGTGGTTGTATGGTTGTGTGGTGATTGGTTGATTGGTGGTGAGGAGGGAGGGAGTGAGGGAGTGTGTTTATGATGAATTTTATTGGGAATTGGGGAATGAGTGGTTTTAGGGGGGAGGAGAGGAGGAGAGGAGGAGAGGAGGAAATGAGTTTTCGGTTGTTTGGTTGTTTGTTTGGATGGTTGGTTGGCTGTCTATTTAGTTGAAACTTAAAAGCAGGAAACGAAAAAAGAGGGGAATTGTTATTAATATCTAATACATAGATATATTCCACAATCTTCTCATCTTTATACAGTATCTCTAAAACAATAACATATTACTACTTAATACCTATTCTTAAGTTATATAACTTATACCGTTCACCCAGTTCGACACTTGAAATACGGGTCCAAGGATTCTCCAAGATTCTATTCTACGGTGCAATATTCCAAAGGCTCTTACTCTTTAATTTAGAATGGAATATTCCAAGGCAGGGTGTGAGGCTTTGGAATTTAGAATTCTAGTTGGAATATATATATAGATTGACCAATAAGAGAAGAAGGCTCTATTTGTACGAAGTGACAAATCAAGTGAATTAATTGTTTCCTACACGTAATTAATTAATTATCGTCATCTCCTGTAAATGACTCTACTTAAAGCCTCAATCTCCTCATCCCATCCCGTCAATTCACTTAACCCTAACCCTAACCCTAAGCAAAAAAGACTTCGATTAAGTAGTGATTAGGTCGATCGTCGTAGTAGATATCTACTTGACGAGACTGAGACGGCTCGACGTCCTAGAGTTGTATAGGGGGCGATATAGTAAGATTATTGTTATAGTGTTCATAGTAGATGGGATTCTTAAATTGAGATATAGTGTAGTGCTAAGGTTAAACGTGGGCTTTTTATTGGTTGAGTGGACTGGAATAACTATGAACTAGGTTATGTGATGAATTCTAAAGGGAAATCTAAATGATAAGCTGGAATTTTGGAATATTCTAAGGCCGATTTAATTTGGAATGGAATATTCTAAGGGGGGGCGTTGGAATGGAATGGAATTCCAAGTGACGAACCATGTTTGTTTCTCAAAAACATGTTACGACTTATTCTTGGTTTGTGTTGTTTTGTATTTTCCAAACAATTTCCCTTAAAAATCAAACTATCAGGAGAATAAAAAAAAAAGGAAAGCGTTTACTTGTTAGCGGCTAGAATAGAACTATTCCTTTCCCCATTAATGGTTTGGATAAACACAGGTGAGGTTAGGTGGTTACCCTGGTGTTTTCGCTTGACAGATTTATATATTATATTCTGATGAACTGTTGGAGCAGTCATTATAATGGTTTGAAATCATTTTGGAAAAACAGAGATAATCGTGGATAATTTAATGAATGAGGATACTACTGTGGTTGGTACTCACCAAACAAAATCTAGGATATTATTTTATTGTAAGTGTTGGTTTATCTCGTCTGAGATAAATGGTGCGGTACAAGTGGATGGTTATACCTTAGTATTAACTATCTACTTGTAATGTTGCACACCGAGTCTAAGTTGTAGAAGCGATGCTAGAACAGTATAGGCAGGACTAGGTGGTCCGTGTAGGACCAGCCTAGTCATGTGATCTGCCCCCTCGAGCGAATATACTTTAGTATATTTACTTAAATACTATAACGACACTGGGCTTACTTTAAAAAGAAGTAAGAGACTCGGTGTAAATAGCTAACTATCTAAAACTAATCTTTTTACTCTCCTAATATTAATACCTTGTAATTCCCTACGTGACTTGTTAATCCTATTCTTTTTGTCCCTCGGATATGTCCTTACGCTTAACCTATTCTTTAACTACTATATCGATTTTGTTAGTATCGATAAGTGTAACTAGCGCCTAACAGGGCTTTAATTTTGTTATAGCATTAGTAGGATTTATACTTCCTTTAATCTAAAGGATCTCGTAGATCTCCTAGCGCTCATACGCCTGGCGTAGTGCTATTACATCGATCATAAGGCGCTTCTCCTTTGTTGTACTAAGCTTCGTTAAGCATTTGTATATCGACTTAGAATTAGTATAAATTGTTAACTTAATTCCCTTGCTTAGAATTGCCTCGAGCGTTAATTTGATTACTCTTGCTATATCGAATCTACTACTAAGAGCGTATAGCTCGGAAGCTAGTACGCTCCTTGTAATTCGTCTATATTTTATAGAACTCTAGTGTAAAATAACTGTATTGTTCTCCTTATCCGTCAGGTATAAAATATAGCCTATTTGTAAGGAAAGGTTAGTTAAATTTATAAAGGAAGTATCTATAAACAAAACAAGCCGTAGTAAATCAATATCTAAAGGTACGTATTTAAGTCCTCGCTTTTAGTTATCAATTAGCTATTATAGGCGCTTGTTTAGCGCGTCAATAGCGGTCTTGTCTAGGTTTAGATGCTGTACTACTACGCTTAAGTCGAACGCTGCTTCTGGCTAACAAACTATAGCTATATACGCTCTAAGTGCTCTCTAAGCGACGTATTAATCTTTTATAGCGTACTACTTACAAACAACCCCTCGAGCAGTAACAGTATCGATAGGTCTATTTACTACTAATTTAACTCGATCTCTGTAATCGTATATAAGTGTGACGGTACCGTCGCTCGCTAGAGTAATCTTACCACTATTAAATTTCAAAGGGTTGTCTGGTGCTAACACTTCTATAGGCTTAGATTTAAATACAGTTGATTCTGACTGTTCCTTTTCTATAAAAGCGGTATCCCCGAGAATAAGAGTATTATTAGTTTAAAGTCTAATTATACTGTCAAGGGTGGGAAATAGAGTAGATTGTCCGCAAGGAGAGAAGGACAGAACTCCTCGCGGTGGAACTAACTAAATAGCTATAGAACCCAGAATACCCCGCATTTGCCTAGCACTATTCACTTTCGCTTACCCCGCACTTGCAAGCAATACCCCTTATTCACTCTCGCTTATACCCCGCACTTTACCTCTATTCACCTAAGCGACTAACACGTGCAAATCTATTCAGCAAATCCATTCACCATAAAACTCGAAATCGAACCTTCACATAAGGCCCCCCCTTATACCTAAACTGTACTACTTCGAAGCAGTTCGAGCAGCGTTTAATTCCTTAGAAGTAGGTTATAACTTATCCGGAAAAGAACGGTAGAATAAAGCGCGAGATATAGACCCTAAAAAGACGTTTTTAAGAGGTTCCTAGGTACTCTTGTCGTAACCTCGCTACTAAACAAGATACTAAAATTGGCCGTCCTAACGCCTAGAGTCGACGATTTTATCGATAGCCTAGAGCTTTTGACTACTGTTATTAAGTACTACTAGCATCGCTGGCGGATTATACTAGCTAGGGAGTAGAGTGCCCGCCGAGGGACGTAGTAAATTAGTATAAAAGACTAGGTAGATAGACTTAAGCTCGGGTAGTAAGTCTAGTTTATAAGTATACGAGTTAACCTTTTATAACACGCGGAAAGGACTAATAAACTTAGCGTCAAACTTCGGAATAGGACGCGTAGACGGGATGTTCTTAGTACTTAATAGTACTAAATCGCCCACTCGATAGTCAGGAGTAGGAGTTCTCGAATTATTAGCCGAGGATTCTATAGAGTCCCGAGCAGCTAGTAGATTAGTTCGGAGCAATTCGAGGATTTCTTATATCTTTTGTACGAACTGCGTGCCAGCTAGTTCTTTTAGTAACAAAGACTCTAGGTCTCTTAGTAGTAAAAAGCTTAGCCTAGGATAGTAACCGTGGTTCGCGAAGAAGGGGGACATTCTAGTCGAACTATTTATAACATTCCTTATAGCGAATTCTACTAAAGGAAGGTATTATACCTACTTTTTCTAAGTAAAGTCTAAATAAAGTCGAAGATATTTCGCTACCGACTTATTTATAATTTCCGTTTAGCTATTAGTTTTAGGATAGTACGCTGTAGAGAGCTGTACTTAGATTTATAGGATCTTATAGACAGTTTTCTAAAAGTCGGATATAAACAAGGTTCCTCGATCTGAGACAATTAAACTAGGGAGCCCGTAGAGCTTCTAAATATCTCGGATAAAGATATAAGCTAAGTCGGCGGCGGTTATCGTCGTCTTATAAGGAATAATATAACAGTCCTTAGAAAGTCTGTCAGTTACTACTATTATCTAGTTAAAACCGTCTACGCGAGCGATAGGTCTTATAAAATCTATAGACAAGTCGGTCTAACGTTAAAGTAGAAGTAGAAGTAGTTTTAGAGTGCCTTAATAACGAAGTTAAGAGTATTTGTTCCGAGCGCAGTTCTTACAAGCTTTATAAAACTGAGCTATATCGTAGTAAAGTTTTGGCCACTAATAATAGCGAGAAACTAACTCGAATAGCTTGTTCCGACCTAGGTGCCCGCTTTCGACGGAATCGTGGCTCTTTTAAAGTAGCCACACGCGTAAACTAGTGTTAGGAATATATAAGCGATCCTAGAAGTATAACTGATTATCGCGGATCTGACACTCTAATAATAATACCTCTTTAGAGTGTAGGGTACGGTTAGTACGATTTATCTTAGTAGATATTCGCTTCTAAAAGGGGTCGTTAGGGTATTCTTCTTTAAGTATATAAGTAATCCTCTGATCGTTAGATTCCTCGTTAAGTTAAATAGATGACAGTCGTAAGGCAGGGTCTAAATTGCGTTCCTTAAGTAGGGCCTAGTCTTGGTATTTTAGGCGAGGGTCGTCCGAGTCCTAGGGCAAATCCTAGGAGCGGCGAGTTAAAGAATCGGGCTTAACAAGGTCTTTTACGGGGGCCACTTTAATAATAAAATCAAAAGAAGACAAGAACTTACTCTAGCGTACTTAGCGACGAGTGAGATACTTAGTAGTCATAAAATACTTAAGATTCTAGTAGTCTATAAGAACTGAAATCGGGTATTCGACGCTGGCTAGCTCGGACCGCCAGGATTTAAAAGCTCGTATAATAGTAAGGAGTTCCTTGTCGTAGATCTCGTAATTGTACTCGGGGGGTCAAAGACTCTAGACATAAACGTAATAGGGTATAAAACGCTATTAAAGTACTAAGAAAGTATTGTAGCAGATATAAAATCCGAAGAGTCACATTCTAAGACTACTTCTTTAGTATAATCGAAGTGTCGAAGAATAGGGGCTAAAACAAAGGCTCGCTTAAGAGTCTAGAAGGTGTGCTTATAATCCGAATCCTAGGACTAGGACACACCTTGCCGGGATAGGAAATTAAGAGGTTTAACGATATATAAGAAGTCTTTAATAAAGCGACGGTAAAAGTTTAAAAAGCTAAGGAAGGCTTATAAGTCCTTAAGGTTAGACGGCGTCTACTAGCGAACTACTATAGAGACTTTCTCCGGGTCTATTTATACCCCCTTAGTGTTAATTATTATACCGAGGTATTTAACTTCCTATACTTTAAAATCACACTTTTATATATCTAAATTCAGTCCCGCGGCTTAAAGAGTATTAAGGACTTAGTAGACGTGCTAGCGATAGGATTAAAGGTCGTCGGAGTAGACTAATACGTCGTCTATAAAAGTAGTATAAAAGATGTCTAAGAACGGACGAAGAACCTCGTTAATACGGGCTTAAAAGGTAGCTAGGGCATTTATAAGGCCAAAAGGCACAATAAGGGACTCGAATAAGCCGTATCTAGTATTAAAAGTAGTAAGCTATTCGTCTTCTTCCTTTATCCTAATTCGATTAAATATAGCGATGACGTCAAGCTTTATAAAGTACCGAGCCTTACTTAAGCGTTAAAGAGTCTCTTAAATTAGTAGAATAGGGTACCGGTTCTTAATAGTAATGTCGTTTAGAAGTCGGTAGTCTACGTAAAAGCGAAGGCCACCGCTAGGCTTCTTTATAAATAGAACTAGCGATACTGTAGGTAAAGTGCTTACGCGGATAAAGCCTTTGTCTAACTGTTCCTTAAGGTACTTCTATAAAACTAGAAGCTCTAGTTTAGACATGTTATATAGCTTACTATAAGGCGGGGTCTTATTAGGCTTAAGCTTAATATAGAGATCGTAATCCTAGTATAGTAGTAGGATATTAGCTACGTCTCTGTCGAAAAGTAGTAAGTGACGATAGTAGTGTTATAGCAATAGAGAAGTAGGATCAACTACTGGTTTTAGTCGTAAAGCGATTTCGACGTCCTCTATTAACATACTACGTAAATAGAGCTCCGAGGCTCGCTGTTGTCGAGTTCGAGGTAAGTTAGGCAGGGACGAGAAGGAGTCCTCTTATAGAATACGCTCTATCTGCTAAGGGCTATTAAGATTATCGTATAGGCGGATCTAACGAGGTTCCTTAACTAAAGAGTCGTCTAAAACTATTCTAGACTTCTATAAATGTTAATTAATTTTAAAGAGGGACAAAGAGAACACCTTAACTCTATAAGTCTTTATAAGCGTATAGAAAGTAGTAGCGCCTACTTTCTACGGCAGTAGTACTCGATTCTCTTCTCTCACACAAGTAACTCGTATAGTATCTAGTCTTTTTAGGATATAGTAGGCTTTATAAAACCCCGAATAAAAGTCGATAACTTGTCCTACCCAGTCTACGTTCGGATTATAGAGAGCTAGCCAAGGTTGCCCTAGAATAATATCGTAAGATACTAGCGTAGTAACGTAAAACCGCTGCTAACGTTCGATGTACTTACTAATAATTAAATCTAAAGTAATAGTATATATAATAGTACCTATAATAGAAGGTCGTCCGTCTATAATATAAAGACTTTGTAGCCGAGCGAGTAGTTTAAAAACAAATCTATTTTACTACGCGTAGGTAGAATTAATAAAGTGTTAAGCTAAGGCAATAGAGTTAAGTATATAGTAAGTAGTAGAAGTAATGTATAGATTGTTAGTATTCGTAGAGTCTTTATAAACAACTTTATAAGGGACTTCTATAACGTTCTTCTACCTTTCCTCTAATGTAAAGAGCCTTAATATCTTATTCCTTTTACGTCTCTAACAGCGACTATCGCTAGAGACTATACTTTTCCCGCCTTATCCTTCTTTACCTTTACTTCTTTCGCTTTCTCTAATTTAGGACAGGGAGTCTTTAGATTATAGTTAGGAGAGTCGTAGTAGAAGTATAAGTTGTACTTAGTCTAGTATTCCTTCCGAGCTTTCTTCTCCTCTAGCGTATTTACGCGCTTCTTATCCTCGATATCCTTCTTTGTCTAAATCACCTTACTACTAATCCTTAGAGCATCTAAATCTATAGGGTCACTACTAGGTTCCGCCGAAACAGGAGTAGGTAGGAGAATAGGTTGTATACCACTAGTAGGCTTCTTGTTAAGGAAATTCTCGCCGAAAACGCGGCGGCAGACGTGGTCGACATCTTATATAAGGGAGGCTAAATTCGTCAGATCGAGTCTATCGCTATAGAAAGGGTTCTATAAGACGCGATTAGTAACTCTCGAATCTAGGGCATTTTATAGTAGGGTATAAGCTTTATATCCTTAAGAGTGTGCTACTGTATAGAGGGATAGGAAGTTGGCGAGGAAGTCGCTAGTTCTTATATTACCTTATTAAAGCTTATAGAGCTTGTTAAAGGTGTCACTTTGTAAATAAGGATTGCTAAAGGTGTTGGTTAAGATAGTAAAGATGTCGTTAACAGATTGTAAAGCTAGGCCGAATTGTCTGAGTTTATTAATATAAGGGTTAATATACTTACGTGCTTTACCTTTAAGAGTGCTTAAAACGTAGTTTATATAGTCGGTCTTAGTAGTCTACCAATCCTAGTTCTATTAAAGCTTGATTCTTATACTAATAAGGTAGCTACGAAGGTTAGAGGGAGATCGAAGTGTACTACTAAATTTAATAGGATCTAGGTATACTAGCGAACGTATAACAAGCACTTGTTAAGACGTATTTACTAGGGCGGCTTAAGTAGTAGCTCTAAGGGAATTGTTCTAATTCTAAAGTACGACTAATTAATTGTAAAGTTATGTATTCTTATTCTAGAGTTTCTAAGTGTTAACTAATTAATTGTAAAGTTGTGTATTCTTATTCTAGAGTTTTCGAATGTCTTCTTTTACTTCTTGTTCGTCTTAAAGAGCTTCCGCGTGTCCTTGTCTTTTACTCTCTAAGCTCTCGATAATACCCTTAAATATCTACTAAAAGACCTAGAGATTTTAGGTCATAGCTTTAGATAGAGCTCGTAGGTTATTACGATAGTCGTAAAGGTCGCTAGCCTCGAAGTGTTTTAGAGTTAGGTCAGCTATATTAGAATACGACGACTATATCGATCGTATTAGTTCGTAGAAGGCGGACAATATGTTAAGGGTGGGAAATAGAGTAGATTGTCCGCAAGGAGAGAAGGACAGAACTCCTCGCGGTAGAACTAACTAAATAGCTATAGAACCTAGAATACCCCGCATTTGCCTAGCACTATTCACTTTCGCTTACCCCACACTTGCAAGCAATACCCCTTATTCACTCTCGCTTATACCCCGCACTTTACCCCTATTCACCTAAGCGACTAACACGTGCAAATCCATTCAGCAAATCCATTCACCATAAAACTCGAAATCGAACCTTCACATATACCCTAATATCCCACCTTATTTATATATAGTAAGCAGGAATCGTAGGTCGATTGTTTCATCCCGAGCTTGTCTATATAGTATTTAATATACGTATTATACTAGTAGTTGCCTGATTCTAGTATACCGTATAGGGGCTTAATAATCTTAAAATACAATTTCTCCTACTATAGGTTGCCTTTTAGTCCTCGTATAAATATCGGTCGATTAAGGGTTGTTGTTAACTAGGTATAAGCTTATATAACATCTTATAACTAGAGCTTAACTAATAGGTCTTGTCGGAACTTAATCGCTATAAATATAAGGATAATCCTTATACTAACCCGCTAGATTATTAGTAATTAAGTTAAAACTATAGTCTTTCCGTCATCGTCGAATACCTTAACTATAAGTCTAGACTTCTCGAATACTTCAAAAGTCCCCTTGTTTTTAATTATGTCGACGAATCGAGAACTAAACACGCGAGTATTAGGTGGTAATTAATTAACTATAACAACCTTAAAGACTCTGTTGTCGGTTAATCCGCTTATCTCTAATTGCCTCCAATCGTCGAATGCTAGATATACTATACTATCGTCTATAAAGTACGCCTAGTACTTTAGTTGTATAACATCCTCTTCGTAGACTGGGAGTGCCTCACTATAATGAACTGCTGTAGTCTTTCTTAGTCTTCCGCGGCCACGTTTTAGTGGTGTAGGGACCGCTTTAACCTGTTCGTCTTTATTAGGTTCCGACTTAATTTATCTTAACTTCCGAGGTCGTCTACGTCGTCTTCTACTTTACTTTAGTTAATCCTCTTTAGAGTGTACGTTAGGATATTCTACAATATCTTTATATACCGTATTAGGTATATCTTAGTCTTAAATATTAGATATATCCTTATTTGTATATTATGGTTTAACAACTGTAGATCGGAATCGAACTGGCTTGCCCTTGATTTTAATAATCACATCTTCTTCTTTATATCCTCGTAGGATATATAGTCCTTGCTACTTCTTATGTTTACGCTATACCTAGACCTTAGATCTAAGAGGTAGATCCTTGATTCGATTGGCTAGGCCGTTCCTAGTGTTGAGTGCTTTATTAACTTGTCGCCTTACCTTAAGCTTACGTACTTCCGCTATTACTTTTTATAGTGTTTCTAATCGCTTAGCAATTGTAGTTAATGGTGAAACGAGGTCATTTCGCATCTTTAGATACGCCCCGAAGACTAGTAGTATTAGTACAAGACTATCAGGTCCTACGGTATCGTTTATAGCCTTTACTACTATTTAAAGTGTAACATCCTTTAGTAAGTCCGGTATCTCTTATATTAGAATGTTATAGGCGCGGCGTAATAGTCTGTAGTAACGTTTAACTAGTCTAATAGATTAATATGCCTCGACAGGTATAGCTTTAACCGTAATACCTAAAGTAGTCGTATATAAGCAAAACTCTTTAGAAGTAAAGTTCTTTCCTATATCTATTACAAGTAAATCCATCGGTCCTAGGAACATATAAAGCTAGTATTTTCCTATCATTTCCCAGACGTGCTTTACCGACATGTCCTATAGCCAACATATAGCGTTCTAACCTATAGCTTCGTCGATTATATAAAGAACTAGCTTACTATAAATAAAGAAGATATCTATATAGACCGTGTAATTAAAGTCCTTGTCCTCTTTTAGCGTAAAGTAGAAGCGGTGTAGTGACCGGCCATGCTTTATATAGTAATAGTAATATTTAGTTAGTTTTTCGAGTATGGTTTAGTCGATATCGTGCCCGGCCCAGTCTAAAACTTTCTATAACTTTACGACAGATGGGTGGCTAAATCGCTTGTAAAGACGTTGTAGTTCGGCCTCTAATAACGAACTTAGGAATTCGTATATAAAATTACAGTATACTTAGTCCTATACTATAAATAGGTGGCTAAACCGACGTATAACCTTAACTATAGCACCGTCCTCTATAGTAATAACATCTTTAATATTATTATACTTTACTCTTATTTTGTTAAGTTATTAAAGGTAAAGGATAAATAGTAGTTTAATCGGAAACACGTAGAATTTTACTCTTCTAATTAGTGTTTTAACTACTATATAGCTAATAGCAGTAGAGTTTCCTATACTAAATTTAACTACAACGTTGCTAGGTTTTAATAGAGAATTGTTAATCGAATTGTAGGCGTAGTACTAATCGTAACTAGCTAAATTAAAGGTAGAGGCGCCAGTATCGATCATAATACTATAGAAATCCTTAGGTCCCTAGCGAGGTGTTGTTATAGGTAGAACAATTTAAAGTGCCTTGTCTACTGTAAGTATCGTAGTTATTCTAGTATCTTGTTCTCCTACAATTCCTAGGTGCGATTCGCTAAATCTAAGCTGGTGTAAAGTAGAAGCCTGATTAAGCTGATCTACAAGCTACTTCACATTTACGTTACTAAGTATATCTATTACAAAACACTCTATAGCGTGTACACTTCCGCCTTCCTCGTCACTTAAGCTCGAGCCCGAACTTAACGCTAAATTATCCGAGTCTTCTATACTAATTATATATATAGTGGCAGTTAAGCTCGCTATATCTTAGGACTCGAACTAGGTAATGAAGGTGTTGTACTATTTGTTAAAGTCTCTCTTACGATAATCTCCCCTAAACTTACTATAGAACCTGTTTCGAAACTTCTCTTTATATAAGTCTTGTTCCTCTTTTATATACTCGAAGGATCTATAGCCTAGCTTTCTATATATCTAATATCTACTACTAGAGTTTGTTCTACTAGTAGAGTTGTTTCTGTTGTTGTTATACCTATTTCGATCTTACTTGTAATAGGTTCTATTTATATAGTATGTTTCTACCGGGTTGGTGTCTGCTATATAACTTCCTTTAATATACCCCTTTTTAATACTTGTACCCGTCCGGAACTCGTAACTCGATATTATATTCTTAAGGTTCGATTTAAGGTCTGTAATTGTGTTCGGAGGATTTATAATAACTGTTTCGTATTCTACGCTTCTACAAGTATTCCGAATAATACTTTAATAAAAGTTGTTATCTTGTTAAAGTAATATACTAAGTCCTAGTCGGATCTCCCTTAGCTTACTTATTATAATATCGAAGTATTATAACGTAGTCTTATTAGGATTCTTGTCACGAATCACGAGTACACGTGATATCTGTCATAATAAGAGGCGCAACCCTCGACAGGCACATCTAGGTTTCTTATAGCAAATAGGGATCGCTTAGAGTAGCTAAGCGATCCAAGGATTTTCATT